>OZ023164.1:33860665-33918165 GCA_963678695.2 Diplodus puntazzo | reverse complement strand
ATTATCATACAGTTATTGGTATGTTATTGTACTGTAAGCTAACGGTACAGTGAGCTAGCTAACAGCTTGGCTAACAGTTTATTTAGCTTCATGCAGGATGTATTTGTAGTGAAGCTGAATTTATAAGCCGACTCAACACAATCAAAATTTAAATACACATATTTTAATAACTGATTATAAAAAATATTTTCTTTCGTCAAAAATGCTTAAATTCATCGTTTCATGTTTCTCAGATGTCAGAATGTTCTTATGTTCTGCTTTATATCACAGTAATAATATATATAACCCACAATTATTACTTTTTCATTTTGAAGTGTCAGACTCATTCTCCCAACAGCTAACTAACTACTGCTAGCTGAAGCTTCCATTAGCCAGTTAGCTCATTCGACCTTGCAGCTAGTGGTTGTTTTAGCTGACTGATGATCACTAGAGGCTAGCTGGTTAGCATGCTAACTTCAATAGATGACGCTCCAACACAAAACATCTTTGATATGACCCACTGTCACATGTTGTTTCTTTTCTGTTGATAACTCTTGAACATTTTAAACAAACGTTCTGACAGAATGCACCTTTAACAGAATCAACCCTGATAATCTGGACCTCTCAGCGTGGAAACAAACACTTCAGCTTCGACTGGCCAACTGTCATAACACATGTTACTAAATGAGCTCACATCCTTAAATACATGATGTCTAATGTTCATAATAACAATAATAATAATAATAATAATAATAATAATAATATCATCAGAACAGTTCTGAGAGACGACTAACGTGGCTAAAAGCTGCAGTGAGATGTACAAACGGAGCTGAAGGAGCCGGTTCTGTTTCATTATGAAGCTTTGTGCTGCATTCTAATTGAAATGAGTGAAGTAATCTGGCTCTGATCCAATCAGAGGCCTCTTAATGATCAGTTATTTAATGCTGCTGTAACGACGTTAGCCGAGATGGAGGGACTCGACTTATTGACATGCTGCCCTGCAGATCAACAACAATCAGTTTTCTCTGTGCTGTTAGACAGCTGATTAATGACGAGTCCACCCACTTCAATTACACACACAGCACCATGTCACAGCAGCTCATTAACCAATCATGTCACAGCAGCTCATTAACCAATCATGTCACAGCAGCTCATTAACCAATCATGTCACAGCAGCTCATTAAGACAAACTGTTGCAGCTGGAAGGAGTCAACAGTGACGTAACAGTCGGCTCATCTGGATATCTAATACATATCTAATCACATTGATCGATCGATCGATCGATTGATTATTGTTGTTGCACTCTCATGCTCAGTATAAAACAAACTTCATCATCAGATTCTGGAGTTTCCCGTTTGATGGTTGGATGCTCCGACACAAACATCAGTGACATCACACATCACGCTGACGGTCTTTACCATGACAGGATCTGATTGTATCCATACTGGAAGTCTCTCTCCTGGTCTTTGCGGACCGGATAAACCAGCTGGTTCTCGTGGAAGTACAGAACCTTCTTCAGACGGGCCAGATCTGGTCTGAGAGCCACCAGTTCACAGAGGTTCAGGACGGAGCTGCAGAACAGGACCCTGTACAGAAATATGTTGAAGATGATGGAAATTAACTACAGACAGTGTCAGTACAGCAGCCAGAACCCTGGTGTCAGAACCCTGCTCAGAACCACATCTGGACTCAACATGGACAACCAGAGCGACGCTCAGAATAACTTCTATCAAACTATTCTCAGAACCACTGAAGTGAAAACGTTCCTTGAGTTCTGACGTGGATCTAAACGTGTACTGTGGTCCTGAAGGCGGCGCTGGAGGGTCCGACCTCTGAGAGCAGGAAGCAGCTCACAACATTTTGTGACACTTTTATTTTGTGATTTAAATATTTCTTATGAGCAAACAGAAACGTCCTCCGACATCACGACAGCTCCGACTTTATATCATCCAGAGAGATTAAAACTGTGACACTAAACCTGAATCCTGATCCGGGTCTTGTTGGTCTGACTTGGGGAACTTCTTGGTCTTGAACCTCCAGTCTTGACTTGGGACCTGTCAGCCCTGACTATTGACCTGGAACTTGACTTTGGATTGGGTCATGGCTTAAGATTTAGGACCTGATAAAGGACTAGGGACTCACACTCGAGCTGGGACTTAATGTCCTGGCTTGGAACTTATTGGTCTTGATAAGGTCTCAGGACTTGACTTGGGATTGGGTCATGGCCTAGGATTTAGGATTTAGGACTTGACTTGGGACTAGCTGATTGTGACTTCCCAAACAAGACAGAGATAAAGGCTCTGAAAGCTGATGATGTGGACCTCCAGGTCCAGGTATTCTGCTGTGGGTGATCCCTCAGGGCTGACCTGGTCCCTCTGGTTCTGTACCCTTGAACCCTCTGTACTAAAGAACCGAGTCTTTGAAGCCCTGGACCTCCTGACGTGACCTGGTCCTCCTCCCCCCCAGCTGCTTTGATGTGGTTTCTCCACGAGCCACCGCTGATGGCTGCCGTCCTCTCAGACCTGGATTAGACTCATTTCCTGAACCTGCTCCCGTCTTCTGTCAGGCCCGTGGATACAGAAGTGGAGCAGGAATCCCTCTGACTCAAACCAGATGAGTCTTCTCTATTTTTACTCTTTTCTCTGCCAAGAATAGTCTGATGGACTTCCTGTGGAGTTCAGAGTCAGAGGTTCAGACCTGCAGGAGTTTCTGAGTAAATCCATGTGGACTCTCACAGGAACCATCTGATTTAAACACACTGTGTTTTCACACCGAGGAGTTTTTCTTCCTCTGATTTCTCTGAGACGTCTGTTTTCTTACTGAAGCTCTGAACTTATCACAGCTCACAGGAGCTCAGCGTGAAGAAAACGACAGAAAACAGGAGATTTACAACCATCTCCTTATTAGCATGCTAACCGCTAAAGTTAGCATGTTGTTTATCATGTAATTGACTATATTTAGGTAACATCTGGCATCTTATATCTTGATTACAACACTGAGCATGTTTTATCATTTAGCATGCTAGCATTAGCATGATGTTTAACTAAGTGTGAAAAACATTTAACTTGTTTCTGCATGCTAACATAGTAGCAGTAACAGTAGCATGTTTATGTGCTAATGTTTTGCTTGGTAGCTATAATGTTTCATTGTTCTGATGTATGATCTTCAAATTACTTCTTGCTAGCTTGTGTTTGTAGGTCCAAAACCTTGATCCAGACAGAACTGGGTCAGAAATGTGTCTGACTTCTGATCAGCGCCGTCATCAGGTCAACATGTGTCCAGTAATGACATTCTCATCACCCTCAAGTGTACCTTTGTGTTTACTTATAATAAGCTAACGTTAGCATGCAAGCAGGCTAATCTAAGATGGTGAGAATTGTGTGATAGCATGCGGTTGTTAGCACTGAGCTACTGTGGCCAGAAGGCGCTGGAGGAAAGTCTGACTGCACCGATCATCATTCTGCTGTCGGAGGAAACGCTCAGGCTTGTTTGGGTTTATTTAAACCAATCAGAACGGTCCTTGGCTGCATGCAGTGAACCCAGGATGTAGCATTGGATGGCGCCCCAACAAAACAGCGTTGAGAGAAGCTTGTGTTGCACGTTAGAAAAGACAAGCTGAGAGCTGCTGGCTTCACGTGTTCGAACCGTTAGCTACCAGGTCAGCGTGGATCCTGTTAGCTCGCTGAAGGGGGTTTTGACAACAGTAACATCTGCTGACGTCATCGTCAAAGGCAGCTTATAGTCACAGTCCACATCCGGTGAGTCAGACTAGCGGTTAGCTAACAGCCGGCTGTGCTGCTGAGGACTGAGCCTACAGACACAGCTACAGCAGCCGTCACAGAGCAGCAACATGAACTGTGAATGTTAATGTTCACTTTTATTATGTTGTGAGATCAAACTGCAGAAGAAGCTAATAGGTCATAAAAACATGTCGTCCCCAACGAACGATTAACGGACGACTCGACCCGTTAACATTTAGAAGCTTCAGGACGAATCAGAGAGCAGAGAAAGTGAGTCACGTCTGTGATGACCTGTCAGACACACAATGAGTCAGCGCGCGCACACACACACACACACACACACACAGACACACACACATGACTCAGCAGCTTCAAAGACACTGAAACCTGCAGTGATCTTCATCACGCTGCTCCTCCTCCTCATCCTCCTCCTCATCATCATCAATCCAGAGTCGCCCAGTCAAACATCAGGTGTCTGGCTCTGGCTGTTACCTGTATGATGTCACCTGTGTGAGACTCACCTGTGTGACGGACAGGTGGGGACGGTCTGGCTGAAGTGCAGCGCCGCCGTTCTCGCCCTCCAGTGCCACTTCTTGGCGGGCAGCGTGCAGACGGAGCAGCTGATGTTCTCCTGCAGCAGGTCGATCAGCTGTTTGTGAGAGCCGCCGTAGAACGCCTCGACCAGCAGGACGCTGGGCGCCGCAGAGCTCTGACAGAGGAGACGGGGATTATTGATCGTATTGATTAGCTGATAAGGAGACGTATCGATCGAAGTGATGCGTCAGGATTCAAATGTTCTCCGTGTTTTACTGTTTCTGTTCTCGTCTACCTGCAGTGTTCTTGTTAGTGTTGTTACTGTTTCTCTGTTACGCATGACTGATGATGTAAACATATAGATCTATCTATCTATCTATCTATCTATCTATCTATGTGTATATAACCTGAGTCTCTGTGGAAACAGATAACAGAGGTGATTCAGGTTCCTCAGGTCTTCATCGTGTTCTGCAGAGTGAAGATCTGAAACCGTCTGTAGCAGATCAATAATCAAACAGTCGTCCACATCCTGTCGTTGGCATTTGTATCAGAGCAGAGCAGCTCAGGATGAGTCAACGAGAAACCAGAGAACAAATCTGAACACCGACACTAAACAAACACAAAGAGATGATCACTTTATTTACAGTCTGACGTTGTGATGAACCTGCTGTGACTCTGTTACTCCACGGAGGCTGACCTGGACTGAACCGGGCTGCCACCACAGCAGAACCACAGCAGTAACACCTGACAGGCTGTAATATTCACTGAATCCTGTAAATGATGTCACAATGTTTCCAATATCTGATCAGAAATCACCCGTTAATAAGTCGTGCTGACGAAGAACCTCTGAAACCGTCTGAACTCTCCTCCAGCGACCCGATGATGACTCAACCGTCAAACTGACAGCAGAACCGCAGCGTGTTCGTCCTGTTCAGTAGATCGCATACCTCCACTAAGGCCCCACAGGCCCAGTTCAGTCCATCCAGCCTTTATTCAGAACCACCAGATCCAGACCTGACACCTGATTATTTACATCAACAGACTGAGCTGTGGACCGGCGTCGTCTCACAGGAGGAACAAGTTCATGATGGTCCATTTATCTGGATCCACACCGAATGTTCCTGGTTCCGACCGGTCCTCCATCCGAGTCTGCTGGAAATGTGTTCAGTAGTTTTTGTGTCATTGTGCCAACCAGCAATGACCTTTACTGTGGCGGGGTCACAAACAGGAAACACACAGTGACACAAACTGAAGATTTGAGTTCTTCTTCTTCTTCATGTTGTAAAGTCACACGTTCTGTCTGAGGAACATGTGAAGAACCGTTCTGCTCCGTGAGACCAAAACAAACACGTTTAATTTGCCTTTATTTTGATATTTTATATTAACAGACTCAATAAGCTGATCAGGAAGGCCAGTGAGGTTGTGGGGGTGGAGCTGGACTCTTTGTCAGCAGTGTCAGACAGGAGGATGCTGTCGAAGGTGCAGCGATACTGCAGCTTTCTCTCACCCTCTGCACAACGCTCTGGTCAAACAGAGCAGCACCTTCAGCCAGAGACTGATCGCTCCTGAATGCACCGCTGAGCGCCACAGGAAGTCATTCCTGCCTGAGACCATCAAACTGTACAACTCCTCCCTCTGAGGATCGGACTCTAATGGCTGTTTATAAAACAAAACAAACAATAGAACTACTCATTCTCATTTATAACGTTACAACCATTTCATTGTATATTGTACATATTTCAGTTTGTATACTTTACTATTTTATTATTAATTTGTATTTTATTGGCTACTTTGGTATTTTATTTTATTTTATTTTATTTTAATCTCTACTTTAATATTTTATTTCTATTTACATCTTCATCTTTATCGCTTAATTGTTTCCATTCATGCTGTATTTCTATTTCTACTTTGCACGGAGCATTGGAACAAAAACAATTTCCCCCCGGGGATTAATATATTATTATGAATATGAATAGTGTTCTGAATCTGAATCTGAATCTGAATCAAGGTTTTGATTTTGACGATGTTTATTTCCTGTTTACATGACAAAAGTCTTTCTTTGTGTTCCACGTTCGTACGTCACGTTATGAAAATGATCCTCGTGCTCAGCAGGCGGCGCTGTGACATCACAGCAGGCGGCGCTGTGACATCACAGCAGAGCAGCAGGCGGCGCTGTGACATCACAGCGTCTGTACCGGTGGAGTCCGTTTGTCTTCAGGTGCCTGAAACATCGATGATGTTGTGAGAAGGAACCAACAGCCAGAACTCAACAGAACGTCACGCTGAGCTGCGAAGTTCGGTCCATGTCTAAGTTAGCGGGCCGACGGAACATTAATCAGAAGGTTCTGAGATCATCGAACTCTCACGATGTTTTAATCATCAGCTGGATCTAATTTGTCATGTGTGAGGTTTTATTTTGCTCATTTGCTTTAATTTAATTTTGATGTACACAGAAACTGAATGTGTTTGTGATTCTGTCACTTCAGTTTCTGGGAAACTTTTTTCACACACTTACAGTCAGAACTGTAGAACGGTCCTGAGAGCAGAACAGCGGGTCAGCACAAAGCTCAGCACAGTGAGGCTGAATGTGTAGAACTCATCCTGTTGTTATAAATGTATTTCACATGCGTGCAGACAGAACGAATCCATAATGACGGAGGAGAAGACGTGAAATGGAAAAACTATTGTTGTCACTCAGAAGTGAGCGGTGCAGCACAATGCGTCCTGATGGAGCAGCGCCGGTCCATTATGATGCCGGCAGCTTTAACAGGAAGTGGACGTCTTACGGTCCCCGAGCTTTCTGTCCTTCCTCTGAATTCCCTCCCAGTGATTTCCAGTCTGCCTCCATTTACTGCCCACAATGGAGCTAATGTGGCTGCAGCACTCAGCTCGCCCACAGACTGCTCATCACTAATATCTGCTCCTGCAGCTCGTCACACTCATATCAGGAGAAGGAAATGAGCTCTTTCTTCTCTGTTTCTGTCAGAGGGCAGATACCAGCCTGCCGCTTCCACACAGGTTCAATGCAAATGTGTCAAAAATCTCAATCTGATTAGAACCAGAAGCCCGGTGCCGACTTATTGTGCTCCAACGCTCCAATCTATTTCTGAATGCGGACAAAATAATGTGAATATGAAAATGTGAGCGTGTCAGACGGAAGACGGACCGGCGCCGATTAACTCGACGATTTCTGACCTTCTGGCTCAGAAAGTGAAGGTTCAGAACTCAGTTTGGACCCGAGCAGGTCTTTTTACTCCAACTGTCTCTGAGTTCTGTTTTTGTGTTTGTTTTTTTTTTATTCATTTTTTATTTCGCCCACTTTACACATTTTGAATCATTACCTCTGTTATTTCAACCATTTCATGAAATCTATTTTATCGTCCTTTGTAATTATACATTGTATTCTTGCTTTGCCTGTCAAAGCACTTTGTAAACCTTGTTCTCAAAAGTGCTATAGAAATAAAGTTTATTATTATTATTATTATTATTATTATTATTACTATATTCTGCCTCGGCGCTGCGTCTCACTTTAACCACGAGGTCGAGCGGCTCGAATTTAACGTCTTTGTCTTTTTATCCTTTGGACTCTGGAGCTGCTGGGGGAAGATTCATCATCAGGTTTTGTTCTTTACTGTTATTAGTAAGCGAATAAGTACCAGAACAAATGATGACTAAATACCAGAAGACAGGCGACCTCGAACACACAGAGGTCAGAGTTCAGCTCTGACTGATAAGATGATGAAAGCCGGTCGGAACAAAAGCAGACAAAGAAATTCAAATTGTACGATTTAATTCCACGACTGGAAGATAAATATCAGAAAACTGATGGAACTCAAAATCAAGAATTTAACTTAACCAATTATTCAGACGTGGAAGCAAAGAGGCAGAAAAACACAGAAATATAAAACGATTAATAGTCTGAAAAAGGAACAATAAATACAAAGTTCATGAAAACACAGTCAAGTTCACAGAATATTAAAATAAAAGACGACAAACAAAGAAAAACAGATGAAGGCTGACAAACAGATAAAACTGTTCAAATAATGATGAGAAATAAAAACACTGTTAACTGAAACTGTGAGAATAAAAGAATGAAGAGAAGCAGACGGAGAACAGAACGATCAATAACAATCAGCGAGGTGTCAAAAATAAATCAAGTGATTCAAAAGTTTCACATGTAAAAAATAAAAGCTGGAAGATTTGAGTGGACGAGTTTAATAAGAGGAGTTTAAAGTAACGCAGGAGGATTCTACAGGACTGAGCACACAAAGCGATCTGGATCGAACCCGATCAGCCCGGCTGGAAGTTCGTCAGTCGTCGTTTGATCGATGGAGTCAGAAACACATCATTCCACCTGAGAGTCAAAGAGTCCCTGTGAACCCGGAGGGGGATTCCAGCAGACTCATCTCACCTAGACACCTTTCCTCGCCCACTGCTTCAAACATGGAAGGCTGCCGCCTCACATGAAACAAAGGGTTAATGTCATCGCTTTCCCCCTCACAGGGAATCCCCCCCGAGCGCCGGCGAGGGGTGAACAGCAGCTGAGTCATGAGTCAGCCTGCAGAGCGACGCTGGAAACTCGAGGCTGTCGGTGGAACCTGGAAATGTTTTTCTGCTTCTTCACGTCTCGGCATCATGTTATGAATCTGCTCTGAACCTGTGGGCGACGCAGGAATTCACTGAATCCTGATGACGACATCATCAACATCATCATCACCATCGTCAGCGTCTGACACGCAGCTCAGCACATTAACATCAGACCGCATGTCATCAGGCCTTCACCTGCTGCTGCTCACCTGTCAGCACAGCTACATCCACCTCACACATCAGATCAGCACCGTCTTCATTCCTGCGCTGGTTTACTGAGAGGAATATTAGCCACGCTAGCAGAGACGCCCCGCCGTCGTTATCAAAGCTGCTCATGCTATCACAGCATTTATTTACAGTTAGCATCGTACCTCTCAAGTGTGCTAGGTGTCCACGCTGACATGCTAACGTTAGCATGTCAAGATGCTGCTGGTACACATCTACCACAGTCATGTAATCCTGCAAACGTTCCCTCTCAGCATGCCAACATCATCTAATCCCTCTGATACATCATGATGGTCTGTATCAGAATATTCTAGCAGAAGACTAAATCCAAAGAACAGTTTTCATAACAGCCAAACTGTGTAATCACATCGTAAACACTGTGAAGAAGCATCTGTAAAATGGTGGACACGTTTATTTTAGCGTGGCGACCACCGAAACACGCTTGACTATCATCGGTCCAGTAACATCTGGAAAGCCACATGATTATTTTAGATAGCTGGGCGCTAAACAGGAAGTTAGCAGTGTCAATAAACGGACGTCTGTAGTGCTCTCTGAGCCGCACAACATGGAGCTCCGCCTCCAACATGGTGTCCAGGTTAAACAGAACACACCTGGCAAACGTCGACGTCAGCCACCAGTTTAACTCTGCAACAGCTGACAGTGACTTCAGCATTAAAGCAACATCAAGCTAACATCATTCTGACCACGTAACATTTGAGCTAATAGTAGCATGTTAGCATGCTGCATTTAAATGTTTGTAATATTCATCTCTTTGTCAGCATGCTAACATTAGCTTGTTAACGTGCTAATTCTGTGATGTGCGCTGATCTTCGCCGACACTGTTTGTCATGCTAGCATTAGCTTGTTAATGCTGCTTTTGTCTGTTGGTTCAGAAACACGATATGGTAAAAAAACAAAAAATACTGTGATTGTTTTGTCAGATATTAATATTGTGATGTTGTTTATGATGAGTCTTTAATTTCCACTGAGCGATGAAGCTGCTGGATATTTAACCACAGACGTCTCATCATGTCGCCTACATGATATCTGCAACAAACCATCCAGACATCCTGTTAGAAAAGTGCGACATCACCCCGTTACTGCTGAAAGTAATATATTACTTTAATATTTATAGATACTAAATATCTTTAACAAACTAACCTTTGGACTGTGAGCAGCAGAATCGACTCAGGTTTGCTTGAAAATGTAATAATTGCTGGTTATTCTTATATTGATGGACAAAGCAGCCGATGGACGGTCTCTGCTGTTTACAGATGAGAGGTTTACTTCCTCTCATCGAGCCGCCGCAGCACGGAGAGATGAACGCTCGTCAGACTGACACGATGCAGCAGGATCGCATGTGAATAATCATGTTTCCTCTGTGTGAGTGAAGCTGCCGTCTGACAGGAACATGTAACCCAGCAGCTTTCATCTCTTATTAGAGGATTAATGTGAGTGAGAAGTGACTTTCTTCTGTTAATTGAAGCAGTCGTAGTTCACAGCTCAGAGAGTTAATCATCAATCACACTGTAATTACACAGACGAGGTAATCTGAGGACCGACACACTGGAGGATGAGAGGAGTCTGAAAACAGTCAGCGTGCTGAAGGTTACTCTCATCATCCACCATCACACGGTGCTGCACAGAATCACATGTTCTGGAGGTCCGGAGCTCCACGCGGCTTTCAACATCCATTAAAGTGAAACTCTCACCAAAAAGCAACCGAGGCTTTATTTGTCAATGTATATGAGTCAAACCTTCATGTAAAAGTATTATTACAACAAAAGAGGCACTTTTAAGATTTACCGTATTTTCAGGTCAGACTCATTTTCAATGGGAGTGCTACGGGAACTTTTATGCTAGCATCAAAATCTGTTTTTAAAACAGTAAGAAGGCTCGACACAACATGAAGCTTTGCTCGCAGTATCACCAGGGTCTCTACACATGAACAGGTGAGTAGTTCTAAAACCTTCTTTTTAGTAACTCTGTGTACACAAACAATGTTCCCAGTGCTCGTGTTCATGTGTAGAGACCCTGGTGATACTACGAGCAAAGTTTCATGTTGTGTCGAGTCTTCTTACTGTTTTAAAAACAGATTTTGATGCTATCATAAAAGTGCCCGTAGCACTCCCATTGAAAATGAGTCTGACCTGAAATTGAAATATGGTAAATCTTAAAAGTGCCTCTTTCATCATAATTATGCTTTTACATGAAGGTTTGACTCATATATATTCACAAATAAAGCCTCGGTTGCTTTTTGGCGAGAGTTTCACTTTAAGTCACCATCATCCAACACATGCTTTTACCTTTTCATGATAACTTACGAGTGTTTTCACTGCGATGTCTGTTACTGTCGCGTCTCCACAGACACTAACAGAAGAAACTCGTCTCCTGGCTGGACGGGGTGATGTTTACAGAGCAGACGTACACGTGCTGATATTGGTGTAAACGACTTGCTTGAACTGGATTGAACCTGGTTGTTCAGGTGTAAATGTTACGCTCTCACCTCACCTGGCTCTCCAGCCTGAGTCTCTGCTGTGACCTCCAGCTCAAAACTAAACGTCCTCAAAAAATACTTTCACAAGAGTTTCATCAAAGTTATTATTAGGCCGTCGGCCTTCCAGCATTTTTCTGATTAACGTTATCGGGGTTTTTCTGTCAGATCAAATAAAGTGATGCAACATCCTCTCACACTAGGCCCCGCCCACAGCGGATATCTGATCGCTGACATGTAACAATCAATAGCCCGTAAACAATAAAATAATATGAAACTGTAAAGCAGCTAAATGTATCACACTAACGTAGGAGAGGAAGAATCAAGAATAATCAGCTGAGCCTCATCAATATACTGTAACTGTGCTGCTGATGACTATATGATGATGATGATGATGTCATCACATGAACAGTGCTGACAGACTGCATGATGTCACAGTGTTCTGACGTCAAACATCAGAACCTCAGATTGTTCTGATCCAAAGAGGATCAAACAGCAGTTTTAATATTCCGTAACATTCGTTTCACAGCGACGTGATTGGATCCGTCACGTGTAGAACCCTGCAGCGCTCGCTCGTCCTCCATCTTACCGACAGCAGCAGTTTATCTGACGCGTCTCAGTTTGGAGGTTAAAGAGTGCGACCACGAACCACAACGTCCTCGACCCAAACCTCGCCGCAGACCTCCCTCCTTCACTTCCTGTCTGCTCTCCTGTGTCGCTGCAGCCTGTAACAGCTTCTGTAACGACGACTCGTCAGCTGTCTGTCAGCTAATTACAATATACGTCTATCAGTTCTGCCTCACTGGATCAGTTGTGGCAGATCCAGGATCAGTTTTCTGTGACAGTTCTTCACATGTTGAAGCTCTGACTGTCTCTGTTCATTTGTTGCTATTTGTTTGGTATTTCTGCAGTTTCAGCCGACAGATTCTTGATTTTTTGGGCCGGTTCTGATATCAGGAAGTCAAAGATGTTGATAATAATACTTGGTGTGATTTGTACGCAGGTTATTGATCAGGTGTGACAAAGATCAGTGCTGGACGCCGGACAGTTTACAGCTTAACAAATACTTAATGACACACTGCGTCACGATCTTTATATAACATCAGCCGACACTACCGGCTCACTGCGTGTTGGTCGGGCTCTGTTTACAATCAGAACTGGATCTTGAATCTATTCTGTAAGCGTCTGGACCTTCAGATCCGTTTGTGATTTCTAAAGTCTGACAATCCAAAGCGACGCAGCCACACGATGAAGCTCTGTGCTGGTGTGAAGTGATCCTGAGAGTTTCTGACAGAAAACCTTCGAAATCTGCTTCATATTGTGTCGAGAAGTTTCACTTTAAAACATGAGTCATATTCTGTCATCTGGTTCTGAATGTTAAAGTGTCTGAATATCTGTGCCGAGTCCGTCTGAAGCTCCGTGTTCACAGCTCACTGAAGTTTATTCAAACTGACGCATTCTTTTAGTTTTAAATGTGTATTTCTTTATGTGGTGTGTTATTATTTCATATTCTTGGTATTTTACCGTCTGTTATTTCTTTTTTACTATACAAACTTTTATCTCCCCTCTGCAAATAATAAAGTACTTTCCATAGCAGAGGTCTCTGTGCAGCACAGACTACTGAGTTTGGCAGATCAGCCTTTTCTGTCAGAGCCACTAATTACTGGAACTCGGTACCAAACGAGATCAGAGACATTAGAACATTTACTGGTTTTAAGTCTAAGATAAAATCATGGCTTAAGTCCACTCAATGATGCACCCACCAACCATAAATTCAAACTTTAGCTCACTATTTTCTAATCTTTTTAGCGTTGTATCTTAACATTGTTTTGTTGTGTCTCAACATTGTGATTTTATTCTTGTTGGTGTGTTGTGTTGTGTTTTAAGAGTGTGAAACTGTGTTATTGTTGTTGTTTCAAAGGCTGCTTGTGTGATGACTTTTTTTGTTGTTTTTTTTGTTTTTATATTTTTGTCTGTGTTAGATTCATGTTGTCTGTCCCTGCTCAGGGACTACAGATGACATTTAGCTAGCAGCTAACTATGGCTGAGAGCCGTGCACTGTCCCTGTTACATAAACACATAAATGAATAAATGAATTATATCTGTCCATGTGTTTGTGTGAGAACATTTGCTGTAGTTTGTTCCTGCTGATAACGTCTTCTTCTACAGCCGAGTCACTGCTTCATCTACAGTCTAAACATCATAAACAATAAACATAAAATTACTTTATACAAGTTGTTTGTTACTGATTTAAGTTTCCAACAGTGTAGAGAGTGATTACTTCTTTAATTGATAGTCGGCTGGCTTAAAAATCGATTAGTGATTAATGATTAATGATTAATAAAACATAAACTACGTTGGATGTTTGTCAGTCAACAGTTTGAACCTCTGATGAGATCGACGTGTTCGCTGCTCAGTCCAGTTCATCAGCAGATAAACACAAAGTTACTGAACTGACAAACATAATAAGACAAAGCGTGAACTCACAGATTTGCACTGTTTTATTATCATTGATGCGTTTCTTATTTAGCACATGTTGTGCCTTGCAGAAGTGCTTTACTTTGTATATTTTGGTTGTATATATTTCTTGTTATATTGTTGGTATTCTGCAGACAGCAAATAAAGAATTCCACTGAACACAGAAACATGTTTCCAGTGTGCCAGTAAACATCATCCAGCTTCAGTCACACAGAACAATAATATCAGTTTGTATGGACGTCTTGTTTTGTAATTAAAGATCATTTTGGATGTTTTTGTTCCAGTTAATATATTTTCAATCACTTACATTTTGTTGCTTAACGCTCATTTCTATCTAACTGATTGAACGTATCATGATATTGAGCACATTTCTGACTCTGGATCAGTATCTTATGACCAGTGAATGAACAGCTCCTGTTGCTGCTTCTCATAACAATAATGACTTTATATTAAATGCAGCTCCAGCTGATCCATGTTATAAAGTAGCAGGACATTAATAACCTCACAGCTGATCTTAAAGCAGTTTCAGTGACACGTTAACT
The DNA here is from genome assembly GCA_963678695.2 of Diplodus puntazzo. Lineage (NCBI taxonomy): Eukaryota > Metazoa > Chordata > Actinopteri > Spariformes > Sparidae > Diplodus > Diplodus puntazzo. The sequence goes on along the minus strand of OZ023164.1, from coordinate 33,903,586 downwards.
CAGACCACAGGAGGTTTATATGTTTCTGTACTACAGCTCCACACATCCTCTGACCCAGAACCAGGACCAGAACCTCAGAACCTCATCACGGTGTACTGATGTGACAGCTACAGTCAGAGCTGCTGTCACACTCAGGTTAGCAGTTAGCTCTGTTAGCAGTTAGCTCTGTTAGCCAAACAGCAGAACGCTGCTGCTGCTCGCCGGCAGCTAGCAGCTAACAGCTAACTGCTAACTAACGCTAGTGCTCCTCCTCCCGCTAAAAACAACTTCCGTCTCCCGGTCTAACAGCCGGGAACAGCCTCCGGGAGGACCGGAGCACCTCCCCGGCTGTTCCCAGAGAGGAACCCGGTAAACTGAGCCCTCAGCGGGGGACAAACAGCGACCCGTGTTCACCCACATGGACGATTCACTCAGCAGCGAGACACACTCACCTGCGACTGCATCTGCCCGGCGCCAACAGACGACGCACGTACGTCCATACGTCATCACGTCGCTTTAGATTCCACTCTGGCGGGAGCTTTTGCCCTCCTCCTCCTGTCCACTATGACACATAAATACATGTGTATGTCAATACATATATATATATATATATATATATATATATATATGTATATATATATATATATATATATATATATATATATATATATATATATATATATATATATATATATATATATACATATATATGTGTGTATATATGTATATATATATGTATATATATAAATATATATATATATATATATGCATATATATATATTTATATATATATATAGATATATATATATATGTATGTATATATATACATATATATACATATATGTATATACATATACATACATAGATATACATATGTATATATATATATGTATATATACATATATATATACACACATATATACATATATATATATATGTATATATATATGTATGTAATTTAATAATCCATTAAACATGGCCGTACCGCCTCACCGACTCTCTCCACTGACTGTCTTCAGCTTCACTGTTTCCTGTTTTATATGAACTCAATAAGCTGATGGAGTCAAACTGATGTTTTATTAAATACAATTCTGAGATCTGAGCAGTTTAAGATTTTGTTTGTTTACACATTAACATAAATATCTTAATTATTTGCACATGTAAATATAATAAGTGTTGATATTTAACACAGTCTGCGGACGCTGTCAGTGGTGGGAAGTAACTAATTACTCTCAAGTACTGTAATTAAGTATAATCTGAAGTACTTTTATTGATCAGTGTCTCTCTCTACCTCTGTCATGTTGAAGAACATTCAATATAAAATAAATTATTTATTTATTTGACCTTTAATAAATGTTTGTAACATCACCACTGTGTGTGTGTGTGTGTGTGTGCATGTGTGTGTGTGTGTGTGTGTGTGCATGTGTGTGTGTGTGTGTGTGTGTGTGGTTGAATGAATCAGACAGGTTACAAGAAGAATAACACAGTTTTATTAAAATTTAATTTGGCTACATTTATTCGAGCATGGTCATCTCCAAGAGAAATTAAAAATTCAATAATAATACTTCAGACATTTTAGGAATTCCTTCATCATCATCATCATCTTCTTCATCAACATCATCAGTCCTTCGTCACCTTTTCAGTGGGATGAATAAAGTGGATTTTTTTTAAAAATACAGTGTTTTCACAATAATCATTGTATCAAAAGTTCCCCAAATTTAGAATTTCCAGTAGTTTCAAAGGAAATAAAAACAAAAATCAACAAAACAATTGAATTTTTCCAAATACCACAGACGCTCTGTTCATAGTTTTGCTCCAATAGTCAATGACAGAATCATTTTTACTAAAATATATCTATTTGTGAGGAACTCTAATACTGTACACTACAGTATGAAATAAATAAAATTAGGAAATATAAAATGAGTCACATAAATAAAATGGTAAATTCTCAAATAAAAACAAAAAAAAATGAAATTTGTGTCGGAAAATTCAACAAAAACAAAAAAGTAATACTGACAAGAAATACTGTCATGGAACAAAAAAATACAGAGAATTGCACAAACATATGTAAACTAACAAACTGCCGTCTATCTATCTAATACTGACGAATCAAAACAAGATGAAATATTCATTTCCATGTGAAGCAGAGCAGAGGACAGGTGATGTACACTGTACAGGGATGGCACTTTGCAGAACAGGTGAAAGGTTTGCATATAAGGCTTTCTCTGGAGAAAAAATCAACACACAAAAAAGGCTCTGTCCTTTTTTATTTTTATCTTTTTAAAACGGAGCCCTTTCATATCACGCTCCCTCCTCTCCTTTAAGACTCACATCGACATTTTATTTTGAAAATCACACAGGTTTAAATGTTCCTTCACATAAAGAAAAAAACAAAAACATTAGGAGGCCCAAAGTCGTGTGGTTAGTTGGCAAAAATAATAAAACAGGATCAAAATAAAAAAACGTCACAGTAGAAGGAGACAAAAGATACGACAATAACACCGACAGGAAGTGACCGAGTGTTCGAGGCGTTTCCCTCTTTTTTATTTTTTCATTCTTTTTCATTTTATTTTGTAGTGATTCGGGGAGTCGAGTGCAATTTCCTGATGGGGGTTCGAACACAACGAGACACAGGAAGTTAAGAACATTATAGCACCACACAGCTTTTAGGCCTTTATAATACTGTACATTAAAAACAGCTTCACTTCATTTCATTATAATGATACTCATTATTACTTCTTCTTTTATTTTATTTTTTATTTTTTGCATAATGTGGATTTTTAAACAATCCCACCCAGCTTCATGACGCGGACGCTGGCCGTCATCGAGTTGCATCTCCTGTCAGAGACTGTGGCTGAAGTATCAGAGGCGGAGAGGAGCCGCAGCTCTCTGGACTCACTCACGGAAATATCATCGTGTTTCATTTTGTTTCAGCGATTAGAACCGTGACCTCTGATTTACCAGCTTCACCTGCCATCAAGTTTTTTTCTCTTATTAGTCAAAATAAATGTTATAATCTCTGAAATCAGATCAAAATCAGTTTGTCAGATAAACACGAGGGGAAAAAGCTAAATATTTCATATCAGAAAGCTAATGTTGTGAGCTAGCTGGAGAGCTAACCACTGACTCGCTGCTAGCTGTCTGGGAACATGCTAGTGCTAATCAGTCATATTTCTAAATTGTGTCTTGTTGATCAGATGTATTTCAAATAAAACCTTCTGGTCAAATTTATAATTTTCCTTGTGAATTGTCTTATTTTAAATTCTTGCAGGATTGGTTAGTGAGTAACGTTAGCTGGAAAGTTAACTTCTAATTTGCTAGCTGTCAACTCACAGCAGCTCCTGTAGCCTAATGGATCCCTGAAGCTGTAAGCTAACGAACATTAGCATCACGGAGATCACTGTATCGTTGTAGCACAGAAGCTGTGAGCTAATTCAGACACAGCTAGCAGCATGGTTAGCATCAACATCTAGCCGCTAGAAACCAGATTTATTATAGATTCATACAATTAAAGATTTTATCCACAACTGCTGTGATCTCAGAAGTGTAACAACAATAATTCTTGCTAGCAAATGTTAGCATCAGCTGTGTAGAAGGCGGTGTAGCCCGGAAGCTACCGGTGAAGAATTAGCTTCCATCAAACAAGACGGAAAATGATTCTCATCTCAGTTTGTGTTTGTATGAGAACAGAGTGACGCCATGAAGCTCGATTGCTGTTCTACATTCAGAAACTCACAGAAGCAAGTCACAGAATTATTATTTAAAAGGTTTAGGTTCATAAAAGTTCAAATAATCTTCACAAAATGATCTTAAATTGTCAAAGAACTGTTTGAACTGACAGAATCTGATAAATCAAAGGTCATGATTTAAAACACGTTGGTCTGCTGTCAGGTGAAACACACCTGTGTGATGTACGTGTGTGTGTCTCACGAGGGAAATCAGAACAAATAAAAGTCCGATTTTTTTGACACCCCTGACAATTAGTGTACAGTCCCTTCAAAATAAAAGCATCCTTCTGAATCAAGCCAACGTGACAAATGTTTGAAAGCTTTTTTAAATTAGTCTCCGGATCAGTCGTCCTGGTCCGACTTGCCGTCTGTCTTCCCTTCTCGTGAGCTCTCGTCCATCAGCTGCGTCGTGTCTTTGCCCTTGTCGTCCCTCGTCGAGTCCATCTGGCTCCTGCTGTCACCTTCTTCCTCCTCCTCCTCCTCTTCCTCCTCTCCTTCCCTGAAACTTGCCTCCTGTCTGTCTGTCACCTCCTCGTACGTCTTTTTGTCCACTTCCCTCTCCTCCTGTCCTCCTCCCTCGCTGCCGTCTCTCAGGATCGTACCGCCGCCGTCCTCCTGCTGGTCCTCGGGGTCCGAGTACCCGAGCGGCCCCAGCCCCTGCAGGTAGGCCCTCCGCATCAGCAGCTCGGTGGGCTCCATGCCCCCGACCACCACGCCTCCTCCTCCCTTGTCCCTGGCCTCCCTCTCGGCCGCCTCGCGCTCCTCCGCCTCTCTCTTGCAGTACGAGTATCGGTGGTTCATGTGCTGCGAGTACGAGCCCGAGTGAGAGAAGCGCTTCCCGCACTTGTCGCACTGGTAGGGTTTCTCTCCGGAGTGGAGGCGCGAGTGTTCGATGAGATGGTGTTTGTGTTTGAAGGCCTTCTTACAGATCTGACACTGGTGAGGACGCTTCCCTGCAGAGACACAACACACAGGAGGAGGACGGTCAGCGACAGGAAGACGTGAGCGCACAGCAGAGACAGAAGAAGAAGACACATCAGCTGACTCACAACAACAAACAGGCAGCAGACACACGAGGACGACTTCACACCATCATGTTCAACATCTGGTCTGTGAGTGTTTGTGTGTGTGCAGCTGAGCCCTGAGCTGCTGATGTGATGATGTCAGAGTGAAAACAGGAAGTGACACCTGAGTACAGAGAGCTGGACGCTCGCTTACACCCTGATGTCAGTTTCACCTGGTGTCATGTTCTCACATGTGAATAAACTAGATGTATGAACATAGTTAGTTACGGTCAGACAACATATTTAACTGGAATAAGAATTGATCAATGGAACTTAAATCACTGATTTTAAATTGTTAACATTTTCTTGATACATTTTCCTAAACGTTTGACTCTCCTTCAGTTTGTCCTCATCAGAAACAAGGACGTAAACGTCGACTGTGAACGCAGCTTATTACATCCAGTGTTAGCGTTAGCGGCCAGGCGGTGACCTCTACAGGCCGGAGTGGTTATCACAGCAGCAAAGGAGGAAGTCAGGTGGAGCATGAGGAGCAACAAAGGACCAAAACTCAGTGGAGAGTTAATTTAATTTATAACGTTAACGTACGAACATAACCTTAAACAAAATGTAGGAATATTAAGTTACACTAAAGTACTAAACTCAAACAGGATGGTAGGATGAAGGTGTGACGCGGTGGTTCTACAGTCCAGTCGTTCAGCACTGAGGACATGTTGCTGTCTCATCTCAGGTTTGATGATCCTGTCAGATAATAATGAATCATGTTTGTTCTCTGCAGGACACTTTGTCTTGTCTTTATAACTCAGGTGCAGAAAACCTCTGTGAGCCAAAATCACACTCAGACTTTTAAAATTAAATAAAACTGGAACTCTCTCAGCTGATTGGCTGTTATTCTGTTTGAGGACACACGATTGGTCGGTTTGAGCTGGATGCTGTGTGTGAAGCTGTTTCTAATCTTAATTTAAATTCTGATTTTCAAACTTCAGGAAGCTTCTAAATGATTTAAACACGTTGTCTCGCTGACTTCCTGTCAGCTCCAAAATAAGACTCCTGGCTACCGTCCATCTGTTGCCACGGCGATGCTAAGGCGAGGCGGGATGCCACGAGCAACATGAACCTGCGACGGGCTGATGACATCACATTAACAGATTTCAACCTGAGGAGGAGCAGGGATCCTTCACAGCCGTAACTCCGCCCCCCTACCTCCTGACACACACACACACACTCACAGACACTCACACTCACACACACACTCACACTCACACTCCTGAATTTACTATAAACTCCATACGAGCGGAAATTTCTTCCATCTGACTCTGAACAGGATGCTTCAGTCCGCTGCCAACCGACAGGCTGAACGCCGTCCAAACACACGTCCTACGCACACATGCACCAAAAACACGGCTTCACCCGGGCACCGCCAACACACACACACACACACACACTCAGTAAAACACACACATGCAAGAAAAAACACACACTAACATGCACAGCTCCACACAAACACACATGCAGGCAGATTGTAGCCACAAATAGACCTGGAATGCCTGAAACATCCACCATAGCTGGCATACTTCACTGTAACACACACACACACACACACACACACACACACACACACACACACACACACACACACACGGTGCGGCAAAAATAACCGAGACGGTGGATTCCTGCTCTGAGTGACGGGGTGGGCGGGGGGGCGACATGAACGACAGATGATGCAACTGAGTGAAAGAGACGAAGGTAGAACAGGTCACAGCTCTTTAAACAGGACGCTGCTCAGGTAACAGCATGTTTGTGCTTTCTACCAAACTCCATTAAAAAAACACTCAATTTAATTTTACAGCTCAGTTTCGGTTGATTTGTGCCGAGACGCATCAGAAAGTTGCAGTGACAGAACATAAACTAAGAAAGTAAAACTTTAAAAAGGTTTGTGGTTCGTTCCAAACTTCATTGGAAAAAACACTTGTTTTAATTTTACAGATCAGATTCAGGTGATTTGTTCAAAGACAAATCAGAATGTTCCAACGACAGAACATAAATAAAAAACTTTAAAATGATTTGTTGTTTGAATCAAACTTCAGTGAAAAAAAAGGGATTTTTATCAGCCTGATGTTTTCAGGACAGTCGGTACGATCCTCTATTTGGGATTTCTACCAAACTCAGCTAAAAACAGATTTGGTTTATTTGTCCCGAGCTGCATCTAAATATAAGAATATAATATAATAATAAAAGAACATGAAGAGATGAAGAAACATAAATCTACACAAAGTTTGACCCAGAAATGTTTTTCATGGTTCCTGCGCCTGCTGACGACCACATGAAAGCAGCCGTAAAAGATCCGCAGTCTTTCTGTTGGTGACTTTGTGGTTTGTGCCAAACTTCACTGAAAAAAACACGAATTGTAGTTTTTAAAGAATGATTCAGGTTGATTTGTGCTTGGATTTTATACTGAGGTGAATAAGAAAGTTTTGATTCCTGGACGGGTCAGAACCGGTGTAAATAAAGAAAATGATGAGAAAAATGGAACATCATCTGTCATGAATTTGGTTGCAGTCACTGAGCTGTAATTAAATGTTCGTGGTTTATACCAAACTTCATTGGAAAAAACACTAATTTTATTTTTATAGATCAGATTTAATTAATTTATGCAAAGATGCATCAGAAAGTTCCAGTAAAGACAATTCAAGAGGAAAATGTGATTTCAGCTCGACATGTTCTGATTCTAAAAGGACGGCTCTCAGGTGAAATCAGTCAAGTCAAGAGAATAATGAGTAAAAGAAACTTAAACCCACACAATGTTTGCTGGAGAGTGATTCATATGAAACGTGTGACGGCGCTTTAAAGAGGGAATCTTTCGGTTGAATGTTGAAAATTATGCTTCAGGCTTATTTGTGCTCAGATTTTTTAATTGTAAATTTGAAAAAAATAAATAAATGAGGGAAAATTGTCTAACATTAAATTTAAGATTTGATTCAGATCAAAATGTTGTCTAAATAATTTATTGTTTGTAGTCAGTGTGCAGCTATTTAAACTATATCTTGACATTCACAGTTCCTCCATATTTAACCTTATTTTTAATATTTGGATTTAAAGGGACGAGCTCTCTGTGACCTGTTTGTGGTTTACACCAGACTTCATTGAGAAAAACACCGATTTTTAGTTTAAGAGCCTTTTATATTGATTCATGTTAACAAATCAAAAACTCCTGTTTCCTGGATGTCAGAACAAAAAGAAAAATAAGAATAATATCTGTGACTGTGCACATGATAATAAATCAACTCTCACTGATGTGTTAATAACATCCATTTCATGTTTGCTGTATCTGATGTACCTCCATGTTTTAATATTAAATGGCTGACAGATAGTTGAACCGTGAGATGTTTACTGGTGTATTCATATCACAAACTGTTTGTTTCCAGTTCAGAAGTGGAAGAAATGGACCATCTCTCTGCTGTAATGAATATTTCCTTTTGATCTTCCCGTACAGCCACAGCACACACACACACACACACACACACACACACACACACACACACACACACACACACACACCACACACACAAGCACAAACAGCAACACATGCGAACATGCACACCTCCTCCTCCTCCTCCTCCTCCTCCTCCTCCTCCGTCTCTCTACACAAACACTTCACAGTGTGAATGAGATGCCGCAGAACATGTTGCCTATATTTGGGGCGCTGCATGTTTATGTAATCCTCTCCATATTAAATGATCCCTACCCCCTGCTGAAAAGAAAGGAACATGTTAAAGGCCATGGTTTACAGAGAACAAAACAGAAAAAAGAGCGGCAGAGAAAAAGAAAAAACTACAAGTGGGGGAGCTACGTGACTGAAATCAAACAAAAAGGAGAGAATGAAACAAAACTCTGTAGACATGAGATATGAAGGGAGAGGGCACAAAGCATCGGGGCTGGGGTAAAAAAGAAGTGTCCAAATGTTATATATACCTGTGTGCTCATATTTGTGTCTTAGGAGGGAACTGGTCTTCTGGAATGTTTTGTCGCACAAGTCACACGCGTACATACCACTTTCAGTCTTCTTAATCTTCTTCCTGGAGAGCAGCGAATCGCTGTCTGTCAGGTCGTCCAGGCCTGACAGATAGTCCGCCGTCCCGTCCAGCAGCTCCCCCTGAGACACAAGCACAGATCGTTTCAATACGTCTGATAATCCCACACCTGTCGACTTCACACGCCGAGACACCTTCTGCTCCCACCCCCCACCGCCTCCGTGATCCCAAGTCTGGACAGGGCTTAAAGGCCCAACCTGGGTAAGTCCCCTTCATCCAGGAGACACTTAAACAGGAGGGGGGACGTGTGGCAGGAGGAGGTTTGAGTGAAGTGTTGGGAGTTTGTTCATAGATAAAGACGGAGAACAGGTGAGCAAAGTTTTGTTATTTGTCACTAGACCGAATTGTGTAAATTCCCCCGAGAAACAAGAAGGAAGAAACAGAACTGAAAAAGTGAGAATCTCATCACATGGATGGTTGTTGAAACTGAACTATTCAGCCAAAGGCAGAATGAGTAAGACTGTCCTCTCAGCCATCATTTAAGACCTACCTTAGGTGTCTAGTGGTGTCTGTATCTACAGTAAAACATGGATACCCGACCCAAACTACCCGGGCTGGGACTGGTGTGGACAAAAATGCTATAAAGTCCGGGTATGGGTCCGACTTGATGTCACTTGCTGTGGTGCTCTCTAGATTGTTGTGAAAATATGGTGTAAAAGGAGGCTTAATTTTTATTTAATATCAAACCCTGAGCACCTTAAACCTGGACTGTCTACATGTAGCCTGTCCAATGCAGTGTTTCCCACACATATACTGTACTTGGGCGGTCTATCCAGGCATATTTTCCCTGTATAATATTCATTATTTGAAGGAAAACTAAATGTGTATTATTTGGAAAGATTTTAAAAGCATGTTGTTGAAGTTGCTCTCGTTCTTAACCCTGGTGTAGAAAACTGATTTTGCCGTGTTTAGGACATTTCTGGACATCAACCTTCAGGAGAACATCTGCACACAGGATGTGAGGGCTAGACTTTATAAAAACATAGTGACAAGGCGCCAGATCGTAGCACCAGAAGCATGCATCCTACAGGAGCCTGAGAGGATTGTGTGTTTACAAACCACAACCAAGATATACCATTCATTCCACCTTTAACCCAACAATTTCAGCACAAGGTCCATCCCAGATAGCAAAATTGTTGTGGCCCACGCCACACATCCAGCCCACATACCGAGTGGAATGACAGATCCTGTGCCGTCCACTCCTGGTTGCCAGATCTGATCTAGAAGCACTCCATCCCATGGCCATGTGTCAGCCAAGAGTGAACTGAATAAACCTGAACTGGGCCAGATCCAACCCACCAGAATAGAAATTAACTGTGGACCAGATTGTGGCCATGCTATGGCCTGCATGTGGTATGCAGGAAAAATGAACGTCTCTGGTACAACTTTGCTATCTGAGAGTAGCATCTGTTCTGGAACTGCTGCTTTTGATCATTCCACACTGTCTTACTCAGCAGATGGAGTTGTCAGATTGTTCTGATATTATTAATGTTCAAATATCGGTTCTTCTGAGGACAAGGAAAGTTGACTCTTGATCTCGAAAATAGCACTTACTGATGGAATCGTCGGGCAGGTGGTAAGGTGCCCATCATAAACCACAGTGTGGGCAGAAATACCAGAAACAGGAGCTGGTATGAAAGAGACAACTGGGAACCTTCGTCTGCTGACAACGATCACATGATATGATCAAAAGCTGCAGAACAGCGACTAATGGACCTTGCAGTGAGATTGTTTTGTCACCAGCTATTCCTGCCAAGAAAGTTCTTGTGCAACTAGTCAAGCAGACAAGACAAGTCAAATGGCGAGTATCAAAACACACAAGCCTATGGATTTTGGTGTATGCCCTCCTGCTAACAGCAACATGACCAGCAAGTCAAGATTTCAAGATACAGTCCTTCCTGCTTCCCTGCAGCGATGTATGTCAATTAATTAAACAATTGAGGTCATCAGTTGGAACACAATCTAAATATAGTAGCACTTCCTGTTTCTAACAAATAAACTAGGTGGTATCAGATCAGTGCATAGACTTGTGTACTCGCCAATACCCTTTCCACCATTTTAGAAAGAATCAGAGGCTCTTCTGATCCTGGTTACGGGATCAGAACAACCCTACCCACCCTAAACTTTATTAAGTAACTTTAACCATAGAAGTGGCAGATAAGTAAATATCGCCATTTTGGGTTGAGGACAAAAAAGCACCATGGATTGTTGGGTAGTCTTACCTGGAAACCTGGTTTCCGCTGGTACTTTCTCCTCTGTTGCATTTCAGCGAATGTGGCCGCCCCGGTGGCGTAGGTGTAGGCCATGTGGGGCAGGAAGCTCATGGGGTCAAGGCCTGGGTAGGGCCTGAGGCCGGGGATGGAGGCCTGGGCAGGAGACATGAAGGTAGGTGGAGGATACGCTCCATGAGGTGGCAGAGAGGTGTAGACGGGACCGCCGGTGAAGGGATTAATCCCAAAGATGGGACTGGTGCTTTTCTCCAGCTGGTGGACTGAGTTCCCTCCACCATCAGAGCCTAGGACCTCTTTCTTGATGTTGACCAAATCTAAGGGCCCGGACAAATGCTCTCGACCATGAGCCTCGCCGTTGCGCTCAATGATGAAGCCATTGGATCTGGGTCGCTTCTCTCCCACAGAGATGAGCTTCTGCGCCATGTGTTTGGGCAGCGACAGATCCAGTGGTATATCCCCGTGTGCATCCTCAGAGGCCAGGCTGTTTGGAGTGTAAGAGCTGCTCTGAGAGTTTTTGGAGGAAGTTGAGGAAAGGTTGAGGGGTGACGGTGTGTTGCTCCTCAAGTGGTCCAAGGGGTCGTGTGGTTTGTCCCCTGTTGTCTGCCTATTGGCTGTAAACTGGTTGGCCTTTATGAATCTGTGGGAGGCGTCACCGTTAGTGTAGCCTCCGTGTAAATCTACAGCAGGAAGTGACATCGGTGACCGGCTCAAGCTGTGGTTGATGCCAAGTTCACCGCGGTCAGGAGGAGGCGACTTTTTCCTCAGACTGCCTCCGCGTTGGTTTTGGTTCTTCCACTGGGCGAACCACTCCTTGACAAACTCTTGAGGAAGGCCGACAGCAATTGAAATCTTGAGCAGTTCCTCTGAGTTGGGTTCAGTGTTCATGGCAAAGTAGGCCTTGAGCACTGACACATGGTCCTTGAAGGGGTTGATGGGGCTGGTGGCGCGCTCATTAGTGGTCAGCTCGGATGCCATAGCCCCCTGGCGGCCAGCAGTACTGTTCTCAGCTGGCTGCAGGACCGCCTTGATCTCCTCGTTCATTTTGCACAGGTAGCGCTCATGTTGATGCAGTGGGATGGGCCCCGGGAACGTCTCCTTGCAGTACTGGCAGGAGAAGGACAGAAAACTGTTCTGTCCATCGTGGGATTTCTCCTCACCGCTGAGATCAGTTGAGTGGTTTGGCTTCTCCTTCTTTACGTCCACCTGCCTCTTGGACTCGTCGATCAGACTCTTGGCCTCATTGACCTTCTCCAGCGTGTAGTCGATGATGCTCTTTGTGGGGCTGCCGTGACCCCCTACCTGTAGGCCGGCCTGAGCCAGCTTCTGCTCCTCCATCTGGGCGCCCAGCTCCTTCATGTAGGCTCTGAGCTTGGAGATCTCCTCTGGGTTCCCGTCCATCTTCTGCCTGAACACCGTGTTGTCCACGATCTGAAGCACCTTCTGCACCTCACTCAGGTTGTTCCCGAAAGCCCCTGGGTATCCCAGCAGGGGGAGGTCCAGCCCCAGGCCTCCAAGATGTTGATGGGGGCTCTGGGAGGAGCTGTGGATACCCAGCGGACTCCCACCCCGGCCATTCAAGTAGACCCCCGGTGCTCCGAACCCATGCTGTGAGGCCATCAGCAGCCGGTACTCATTGAAGTCCATCGGCTCTGCTTTGATGTCAAGCTGCCCCTGATGGTCTGGAGGGCCGAGCTGTCGCCCATTTTCCAGTTTGTGGCGGAGCTGGGCTAGGGCGGGGCTTCCAGGCGATGAGGTCGTGGAGTTGGGGGAGGAGCCAGGCTTGTTTCCGTTGCGGACTCGTCCATTGACGGCGATCAGGCCGATGCACTTCTTGCTGCTGATGTGGGAGCTGTAGGAGCCGGAGTGGGAGAACCGCTTCTTACAGTTGGAGCACTCGTACGGCTTCTCGCCTGCAACACACACCAGTCATGGATTATTAAATAGATTCAAATGAACGTAGTTTTATTGTGTTGGCAGATTTTATTTGACTCTGTGATTAGAATCATTTGATTATACGAGGCTACTTTTTTTCCTACATTTCCACAGTCAGGCTATTTTCTATTGGATCCTCCAAATCATTTGGTGATCCTCTGACTTTTCATCTAGCGCTGTCATCAGAAACTTCACCATGTTAGCATTGACACGTTAGCATATAAATGTTTGCATTGAGTAGGGCTGGGCGATATGGCCTAAAAATTGAATCTCCGATTTTTTCACACCAAACTCGATTTACGATTTTAATCGATTTTTTTTTCTTCTCAAGAACAAACTTCAAAATTACAAAGAAATAATTAAAAGCATTGCTTTCATTTTAATGCTATGATTTACAAAAAATTTACCCTGCCATTGTAAACATTGCAGCTTCAAACTCACTTGAAAAAACTATATAAAAGTGCATCCAAAGAATGTGTCCCTTTTTGATAAAATGCTTTTGTAAACATACATTTAACATGTCAGATTGCTTGCTATTATAAAAACAGATGAGTTTCCATATTGGTATTGATAAAGTGTTAACATTACTTTAATGAAGTATTTTATTTTGTAAAATCTGCCTTTGTTTACAAAAAGTATTTTATATCCCTGAAGATATGTAAACAAAATTAAACATCTGCATGCTGCACAGTAAACATGACATGTTGGTGGATGTACAGGACATGAGGTGTGTGTTTGCTGTCTGTTTTACACATTTTTGGCCAGAAAACAAGCCTGTCTGCTTCCTCTGGCTCCATCATGCCCCGCTGTGGCTCCGTAACACAAACCTGGGGTCGAACATTTTCAGCATGTGGATGAACCTCCGGCTCTTTCAAAACTTTGCAGTGGACCGTGGTTTGTTCGAGGTCCGATGCCACAAAACCAAGCTACTAACGAGGCAGTGCCTTTTTTTAGGAACGAGCTCTTTGCTCACTGCATGTTGTTTGTTTCTCTGTGGAAAGTAAATGTGGGGGGTGGAGCTCACTATGAACTACGGGAGCCCATGAGGAGCGGCGGCGGAGCGAGTTAAATAAAAAATCGATTTTCATTTTTTAAAATCGTCCTCAACCAAAAACTCAAATTAATCGATTTTGCCGATTTATCGCCCAGCCCTAACATTGAGCTCAAAGTACCACTGTAGAGCCTCACAGAGCTGCTAGCATGATGATGCTGGCAAGTAGAGTCTGAGTCTGTTTTTTGTTATTGTAACGTTGGTTTTTAGCTTCTAATTGTAGTGACACAGTTATTGAGATTTAGTTATTACTTTATTTGTATATTTGTGACTAACAAAATATCACCCATCAAATTAATAATCAAATAAATAATCTGCCTTTAACTGACTAAATGAGTCGCAAAATATTTTGATAATCAGTTTGATTGAATTTAAAGACATTTCTGATTCCAGCTTGTTAGATGTGAATATTTGATTTCATATTTTTGTTTGCACAAAAAAAGGGATTTGACACTTTTTTAACATTTCATAGAAAATAAACTAAACAATCAAAACTAATTCAAACAGAGCTGAGATCAGGTGGTTTCACTTCTCAAACTGAATTTTTAAAAAAAAAAAATTTCAATCCTCAGTTTGGGTAAATCAGCATGTTTAAATATAATTCAGACATTTTTAACTATTTTTTAGAGCTTCAATGATCAGCTGATTAGTTTTCAACTATTAAATGAATCACTTTAATTACTGATTTGAGTAATTTTAAGAGGAAAATGTTGTTAAATGTGAATATTTTCTGGTTTCCTCTGTGAAATAAACTGAAGATCTTTGGGTTGAGGACAAAACACTGACCAACATTTTGCATCACTTTCTGACATTTATTAGACCAAACAAATAATCAATTAATGCTGCATATAATCGACAGATTGATCAACAATGAATATAGTGTGTTGCAGCTCTATACACACATATTTCTCTTTTTATATCACATTTTTTCCCTTTATAGTTGATTTCCTTTCCTAATTTTATGTGGCAGGTTTCAGCCTCAGTCAGTCAGATCAATATTTATCTACAGAAGAGTGACTTGACATAAATGTGTGAGTATGAATCATTCATGTAGCTGCTCAGGATTAGTGTTGCTGCTATAATGGAAAACATATTCAGACGGATAAAATCAGTTTGTTAATTCAAAGAAACGTTCTGAGTGTGATGGTGTTGAGCTCTGATCTGAAACGGGTCGACTGACTCTTCAGAAAATGTCGTGAGTCATTCAGGAAGATTATTATTGATCAGACGGTGACGACTCACCGCTGTGAATACGAAGATGCTCCTTCAGGTGATGTTTGTATTTGAAGGCTTTTCCACACTCGCTGCATTTGAACTTGCGGTTTCCAGCTCCTTCGTTGAGCAGCGGCGGCTGCAGACACAGAAACAAACAGTTATAATGTGATGAGGACGAGTGGGAGTCGCTGAGCACAGAGGGAAGACGATTACCACGAGACCGTGGAACACAAGAAGCTGACGGGGAAGTTTAATAGTATTTAGTGAAGCAGATCTGATCGTGACAGAGACTCTTCTTCTCTTTTCATCTGCAGCGTTCTGAGAAAACGCTGTGGGCTGACTTTGTTCAGAGGTAACAGTCTGTCGTGTAGGTGCATTCCCAACATTCACATGCAAATACGCAGATAAACAAACACAAACAGGCGGGGAGACTGAAACATCCCACACCAGATAAGAACAAGAATCACTTCTTCTTCTCTAACTGGAGAAAATGTTTCAAAGGAGTTCAAACCAAAGTAAACGACGTGAAAATCAAGAAGAAACAACCAGCGCTTCTGTTCACCATCAATCTACGAACCATTCAGTCAAAATGTCAGAATATTACACAAATAAAATGCTGATCACAGTTTCTCAGAGTCCGACGTGACGTCCTTAAATGTGTCCAACAGTCCAAAACTCAGAAACTCTTCATTTACTGTCAGAAGTGACAAAGAAAAGCAGCAAATGTTCACATTTAAGGAGCCGAACCAGACAGACGTGATGGTTTGTACTAATGTAAAGAAAGAACTTCATGTGGACCCAGACGGCCCGTTTCATTAAGAACCTGAGGTAGAAGAGAAATACAGAGTTTTAAAGTTTCTTCGACTCAACAACTAGAGCACTCTTGTTGGGGGAGTCTGAGACTTTCTCTTCATTTTCTTCTCTAAGAAAAGATGCAAAACCTCAAATTCTGTCAGCTGGAAACTGACCAACGCTGTCTTTTAAACACTTTCGGCAGCTCGTGTTCAACACTTTAAAGAATCACACAGTGAAGTAGTGAAACTGATTTGTGGATTAAAGAACAATCAGACAGATTTTTCTGCTGACTCGACAGATCTGCTTCCTGGTTTCTGGTGGCCTTCGCTCGCCGTCCGCTGTGTTTTCACAGTAAGTCCTCTCGGTCTCTCTTTAACAGTCTAACTGGGAGGAAGTACACAAATAAACAGGCACTTAAAGTCATTTGGGGATTATGTTAGTTTAAAGCAGCGGGGAAAAGACCATCTGCTGCCGGGTCCAGGGGGGCGGGGGGGTCAGGTACAGGAGACGTGATCTGAGGAGGTCTGAGGCTGCCGGGCTTAACTCAGGAAATCTCATTATGATCACAACGTAATTGGAAAATTGAATGATTCACTGCTTAGTTACCGACTCTAATGTGAGTTTTGGATGGTGAGCGGCAGCAAACAGGCGTGTGCAGGAAACATTCAGCAGCAGCTTATTATTAGATTATTTAACACCCCCGACTGTGTTCGACGCTGCTGAGGACGGCACAATGTGAAATATTCAGATTAAAGCAGAAGAGGTCTGTGTGTCTTTATTAGTGTTTAATTTCTAATCAAATCTGTTCCACTCTCTGTTCCAACAGCTGATGTAAAAACTCAGATGGCCCGAGGACGTTAATGCGCTCCAACATCCTCCGCGTGAAGCGCTCAGCGAGGGGGCGGGAACACAGCTGCTGACGAGCGCCGCGCCGCCACGGCTTCATACAGACGGGCAGATTAAGATTTCAAAAGGTTGAAAAACATCACAGAGGCTACAAATGAGACAAGATGCTAATGGTCAGATTGGGAGGACCAGGAGGACCGGGAGGACTGGGTGGACTGGGTGGACTGGGAGGACCAGGAGGACTGGGAGGACCAGGAGGACTGGGTGGACTGGGAGGACCAGGAGGACTGGGAGGACCAGGAGGACTGGGTGGACTGGGAGGACTGGGAGGACCAGGAGGACTGGGTGGACTGGGAGGACTGGGAGGACCAGGAGGACTGGGTGGACTGGGAGGACTGGGAGGACTGGGAGGACCAGGAGGACTGGGTGGACTGAGAGGACTGGGAGGACCAGGAGGACTGGGAGGACTGGGAGGACCAGGAGGACTGGGTGGACTGGGAGGACTGGGAGGACCAGGAGGACTGGGTGGACTGGGAGGACTGGGAGGACCAGGAGGACTGGGAGGACCAGGAGGAGTGGGTGGACTGGGAGGACTGGGAGGACCAGGAGGACTGGGTGGACTGGGAGGACTGGGAGGACCAGGAGGACTGGGTGGACTGTGAGGACTGGGAGGACTGGGAGGACCAGGAGGACTGGGAGGACTGGGAGGACTGGGAGGGACGATGAGTCCTTCTTCCTCTTCTGAGCTGAACAAACTACAGGAGCTGTTGTTTGTTTCTCGGATCGGTTTGTTTTTTTGGTTGACAGATGAAAAATTTTGCTTCTAAAATGTTGCTAAAAGTGACAAATGACGAACAATGTTAATTTCCTGCTTCCTTTAGGAGCCAGAACCACCAGAAACACCAGAACCACCAGAACCACCAGAACCAGCGAACGTTCTGGGGATTTCTGTCGACTGACTGATCAATCAGTCGACATCGAACCACCTCGTTGGTCCGACACTGGTTCGAGTTCGACAGTGTTGCAGGAACACGACTTCAAACTTATCTAAGTTTCTTCTATGCCCGGCCCAGAGCCGACAACAGCCAATGAGTGAAGTTACTGATCCATTCATAGACACAAAGGCTTGTTATTGGGTCCGTCTGAGGTCCGATACTGGATTCAGCTCAGATGTTGAGTGACAATTTATTCACCAAACGACTGAAGCATGAACAGAGACAATAATGGTGAACTGTATTGATGTTCAGCGCTGAGTGAAGTCTGGGATGAATGCTGTCATGTGAGGAGGTCAGTGTGCGGCGCTGTGGGTCCAGGTGTGTCTCACCTGGTCTCTGCTGGGCTTGTGCGTGGTCATGTGACGCTCCAGCTGCGTGCGGTGGCTGAAGGTGTCTGCACACAGCGGACAGCTGAAGCTCTCCTCGTTCTTCTCGTGGCGATATTTGATGTGTTCCTTCAGAGACGTCAGCCGCTTGTAGCCGCGGTCGCAGTACGGACAGGTGAGCAGCTGGGCGAAGTCGTCAGGTGTGCCGGACAGCAGGTCTGCAGAGAGAGAGGAGGAGGAGGAGGGGTCAGAGGTCAGTGCAACAGGAAGTGGAGTTATGTTTTTATTGTCTGAACTGTTTCAGAGCCCTCCTACATTTATCAAAACACACAAAGTCTCCACATGTTTTCTGTGCGACTCACCGTGCTCGCTCTCGTCCTGTCCGATGGCCTCCGGCGTTCCCAGTCGTGTCACCTCCTCTGGGGCTTCTGGGTAAATGATGGCGGTGTCGCTGCGCTGCAGGTACTCGGCGATGGTTGCCGGGTGACCGTCGTCCTCGTCCAGTTTATGTTTCAGGAAGTACTTGTCCAGCTCGGAGACGCCGTCCAGTCGCTTCGCTGAAGACAAGAAACAAACAGGAAGTGATGTCAGCGTCATGTTTCTGCTTGTACAGGTCGTCCAGGCAGAAGTTTGATTATATGTGATTATAACACGTGATCATTCTTTATTGAGCTCACCTGTACCGTTCCCCACAGCGTGCAGCGACGCCTGCGGACCGACAGGTTCATACTCGTCCTTCCTGTCATCTGTCACATACAACGACATAAAAGAGACATTAACTCTTCACCTCCTCCTGCTCCTCCTCCTGCTCCTCCTCCTCCTCCTCCTCCTCCTCAGTGTATCTAACAAAGGTCTGTGGATGGTGGGAGGTGGCGGCGCTGCCGGCGGTCAGCTGCTTCCTCCTGACAAAACTACAATCTGAAGGTATTTTCTACATAATGAGTGAAAAACCACAACTGAGGCCTATTGTGTTTGTTCCTCCTGGGCCTCCTCATGTGACTCCTCAACAGGAGTCACAAGTATCATAAGCTTCATTCAGCCCTTCAAAGGAGGGACACACCTCCTCCACCACCTCCTCCTCCACCTCCTCCTCCACCCTCACAACAACAGACAGGGAGGAGGAGGAGGAGGAGGAGCTGCCTCCCCTCCGTCCTCAAACCCAGAGGGAGCGATGACGATAAATCCTTCTGTCATTTTACCGAATAAACAAAAAAAGGTTTGTGGTTTTATGAAGGAAAACATTTAAAACTGAACGGTCGTAAATTTCATCCTCCTGTGGAGCTGAAGACGAGGTCAGAGATTTATTTAAAGGCCCAGAACGCTTTAAATCAAATCCCTCAGGTTGGACTGGACCCAAGGAACTATACAGAAACTGATAAATACATTCTAAAATTGTTGCTGGATCAATAAGGGACAATCCCAGGATTATCACCATAAATGTATATTTTAATGTTAATTGTGATCAAAATACAGGCTCAACTTCTTTACAAGCCATAACTTTGTTTACCCGGCAACACCTGGGGTCGGACTAATACCTGAAGAGTCATTACAATCACATAAACTTCTGTTCACTCCTCCAGTAAACGGAAATAATTAAATATATTCTTTTAAAATATATCATAGTAATTATACAGTAATCAAATAAAATACACAAATACATTAAATTAAGTATGACTTAGCAACAGGATATAAACTGGTCCACTGTTAGCCAGAGAGCTAACGTTATGCTAGCAAAATTCAAAGTCAAATACTTTATATATGGTCAACAAACAGGAAACATGGTTTCAGTTAATCCATTGTTGTCTGTTCATCAGGAGTTACTGACACCCTGCAGCCAATCAGAATCAAGTATTTACGCAGACTATGATACAGACAATATAAGGGACATTTAAGCTAGGCTAGCTGGCTGTTAGCAGGACGATGATTACATCCAGTTTCTGCTTTACAAATCTGTTATATGATTAATTAAATTATGAAGATCTCAGAGCTAAAAAATGTTTTTAAATGACAGGAAACAGGAAACAGTCTGTAAACTAGCTTCAGCTAACGCTAGCTGTGGCTGCTCGCTAGCTAGCTGAAGGTTATGTGACGTTTTCCAGAAATGAAAATATTGTTCATTTTAATTTTGACGTCATGAAACAGAAATGGATTTCAGATTATTAAAGACACATTCTTGAAAAAGGTTCTGATACATGACACTGTTGTGCTAACTAGCCACGAGCTAACAGTCAGTGTGTTTCATATGATGACATGAAACATTCCTGTTGATTGGACAGAATGAAGTAATGAGGCTCCACTTGAAGAAGGCATTCTGCAGTTTAAAGACTTGTTTTATATGTTTGTGACATGAATAAAAGAGTTTATCAGGACTGAATGTGAGAGTTTAAATAAAGCTTCTGATTCAAAGGCCAGTTAACCAGTGACAGGGTGTTTCCCTCTGATGGAAACACTGGGACACTTTTCTTCTTCTTCTCTTTCTGTTTCCACCCACTCCTCCTCCTCCTGTTGTTGTTGTAGAAAGTAAAATGGAGTCTCTTTGTGTTTTCATTCCTCTTTTTTTTCTTTCCTCGAGAGACAAGATGGAGGTGACGGAGACATAATGAGTGTTTCACTTCTGTTTGTGGTTCCAACGTTTCTCTGAGTCAACAGCTGCGGACTGAAAACACCTCCGACCACACGTTTCTTCTTCTTCTACAGTTTCTTTTATTTGTTTTCTAATGCAGTATATTCTTTCTTTCTTTCTTTCTTTCTTTCTTTCTGTGTTGCACTGTGCTCTCTGGTTGTCTCTCAGTCGTTCCTCTTCATCGTCTTTCTTCCTCTCTTCTTTTGTCCAGTTTAAAGTTTTCCTTTCTTTTCCTTGTCTTCCTCGTCCTTCTTTGCTCTGGTGTGTGATTTTAAACAACATGCCAACATTCTGGAAACTAGTATTTACCTTCATGGTAACTTTGGTCCCTGAACAAAATAAACCCATCAGACTGTTCTTATCTTTAAACTCGCTGTGACGTTGAACGTTTGTGTTCTGAGCTCGTTAGTGGAGATGAATGGAGCTGCCGTCGGTCCGTCGGTCCGTTAGAGCGTCTGTCTCTGTGACGTCTCTCCGCCTCGCTGCTGCTCTTATTCAACATGTAAATGGTCGTCGTGAAGCTCCAGATTTCATTTGGCTCCGTTAATGAGTCCGGCTCCGCCTAACGAGCCTGCTGAATCCTAATGAAAAGAATTCGTCTTTGTGGCTCCGCTGACACCAACCGTCCCGACAGCAGCTTCGCTCCGCCACCTGCTGCTCACATTAGCTCAGTTTGTACAAATCACTTCGTCTTTTTAAAGATGTTATTAAACGTATTAAAATCTATTTTTCTCTGGTGACAGTTTAGAGAATCGTTGTTTCAGAAGAAGCAGCAGCATTTAAAAAGAAAATGTCTTATTTGTATTATAGTTTTTGTATTTTTTAACCAACATTTAATTTTGAAAGTTTTCTATCATGTTTTAAAACAATACTTAAATATTTCACACATTAAAATAATGTTTCTCTCGGAGCTTCTCTGCTGATTTCTTTTACAATAACTATATTTCAGAGAATCGTTTGGAAGCGATGAACTAGCAGCTCGTGTGAGAACGCAGCTCAGTCCGACTGTATTAATGGTTCTTGCTCGGTGGCGACTTCTAGTGGCCATTCTTATTATTACAGCAGCAAAGGAGGAAGTCAGGAGACGAAGTATAACAAGAGGATGGACTCAAACAAACGCAGGACGTCGACCTCTCACTCCAAAAACAATAATTAGCTTAATTCACAATTGAAACAATCTTATTAGTATTTTTGTCACTTTTATTGCTACAATAATTAAAATATCTTTAATTAATGATTATTTTTTTTTAATTTAAATGGTTTTATGTCATGTGACGACTCACCGGAACCGCTCAGGTGTCCGTTACTGTCATCTCCGAGTCTCCAGCGCTGATGGAGGTTCTGCAGTCCGTCCCGGCCCTCCGAGCCGTCTGAGGACAGCAGGGCGTGGGCCACCCGGGGCGACGCCTCCAGAGGGGGCACACCGGCCGGGCTGCCCTGCTCCTCATCATCCCCTCCTCCTCCTCCTCCTCCTCCTCCTCCTCCTCCTCCTCCTGCAGCGCTGCCGTTAGCGGGGCCACCGTCCTCGGAGACCAATGTCCTGTCGTCCTCGTCTGTCTCTGAACCCGTCTCCACCACATTCTCATAGTTCAACACTGAAACACAAACACAACAGAGACATGTTAGGTTTCAACAACAACAGAGGAGGAGGAGGAGGAGGAGGAGGACGAAGGCACATTCCTGGACTGGGAGTCTTTTTCTGTCAGACTCTCAGGGGACTGAAGACTGTAAATGTTCCATGACTGAACATAAACCTTCAAACAGGGACACACTGAAACTCAGAGACTTTACTGATGTAGAGATACTGTGTTACAGCAGCTAGCTAGCTTAGCTTAGCATAATGACTGGAAACAGAGGGAAACTGCTTGCAGTCCTCCAACCAGCAGCTCTAAAATTCACTTACATCTTTTATCTTCTTGGTTTCATCTGTAGGAGAACAGATGTGTGCAAACGTCAGTCAGATGTTTTGTTTTATTTTGAGTTTAGTAAAAGAAATAAAACTAGAATGTAAAATACTTCATTACAGGTAAAAGTGCTCATTGTCTCATATTCAGTGAGCAAAAATGTGTCATTGAATTTGTGGATATTCTATGAGTGAATCTGAAGGGACGAAACCTCATAAACCAACGAGCATCAATCTGCAAAAGGCTGACGAACCAGCTGCTTACATCTGTAACATCTATCAGGACCGGACCGGACCGGACCTGTAATATGAGCCTTTTCTTAGAGCCCATGAATGAGAGCAGGACTACAGTCCATCAGGACAACTGCGACACGTCATGTTTAGTTCCCACAGCAGCCTTTCAGCTGAACTACTCTTCTTCTACACATCTAAATAAAGACTTAAATCACCTCAGCTGAGTGAAACTGGACAGTTCAAGTCGTCCACGGAGGAAAATCTTTCTCCACGACACGGATACAACACGAGGCTTCAAACTGTAGATTATAAAAACTGGTGAAGTTTAGCGGCACAACTCTCAGTTTGAGTTCTTCATGACAAGAATAAACCAAGACGTTCAGTCCGTCAGTCAGACCCGACCGGACCAGCAGGACCAGAAACCTGCCGGACCCTCATAACTCTGTAACGTATCAATAACCAATGACAAGCACCAAAGTGTGAGGAAGCAACAGACTCCAGGACAGCACACAAGACAGAACAATAAACCCTGCAGCCTACATTACCCACAATGCATCTGAGCCATCAGTGAAGGATATTCCTCTGGAGACTTTATTCTACTTTAATGTGAAAATTGGTGGAATCGCCCTTTAAACCTGCTGCCGCTCAGAGAAACGGATGCTTTCTTAAACCTGGGAGAGGCGGAGGTGAAGATTCGGGGGCGGGGGCGGGCGGAGGCAGCACCATGACATCATGGGAACCAGCCGGCAGGCCAGAGAAGAACAATTTTCAGCTTCATTTTCTCGTCAGCGGTCTAATAAAGCGATACGTCGACGGCGTCTTATCTGCAGCTCAGGAGCGAGTGGGAAGTGAAGCTTTCTCTCCTCCGGGGATTTTATCTGCTGCCAGTTTCCAAACCGTAAACCTTTACATCCGAGCGGCGTGCAGGTTCCCAGGGAGGAGAAAATAAAACAGCTCCTTCCCTCCTTCCCCTCCGGGTACATGGAGATTAGGCCACATATCTGCTCATAATATGATCTTTGTCTGTGGCACTTGCCTCCCGGACAACTGCGCAACAGGTGCAAATTAAAAAGGGGATCCACGGTGGGCCGGGCCGAAATCTGCTGACCTGGGCTGAATACCAAGAGCAGGGGCGGGGGTGGAGGGCGTGGGACAAAACGGGCTTTAATAAGAGGTGTGACCGGCAGGATTTAGGGGCAGTTCAGGCCGAGTAATGCCCTCTGTGATCAAAACCCCGAGAGGAGGCCGCGGAGAAAGAGCTGAAAGTGAGACGTGAATGCTCGTTGTGTGGTCGAAGGTATATGTGGGCGCTAATATGATCTCACTGCACGACTTAACCCCCCCGACACAGACCCTCCCCCACCTCCTCCCACCTCCCCCTCCCCCGCCTCCCCCCGCCTCCTCCCACCTCCCCCTCCCCCACCTCCTCCCACCTCCCCCTCCCCCGCCTCCACCCGCCTCCCCCACCTCCCCCTCTACACCCACGGCCATTGTGCTTTTTAACTTTTGGCTGAAAACATTTGTGACCTGCAGCAGCAGCAGCAGGAGGAGGAGGAGGAGGAGAGGAGAGGAGGAGGAGGAGGAGGAGGAGAGGAGGAGGAGGAGGAGGAGGAGAGGAGGAGGAGGAGGAGAGGAGGAGGAGAGGAGGAGGAGGAGAGGAGGAGGAGGAGGAGGAGAGGAGAGGAGGAGGAGAGGAGGAGGAGGAGAGGAGGAGGAGAGGAGAGGAGGAGGAGGAGGAGGAGGAGGAGGAGAGGAGGAGGAGGAGGAGGAGGAGAGGAGGAGGAGGAGGAGAGGAGGAGGAGAGGAGGAGGAGGAGAGGAGGAGGAGGAGGAGGAGAGGAGGAGGAGAGGAGGAGGAGGAGGAGGAGAGGAGGAGAGGAGGAGGAGGAGGAGGAGGAGGAGGAGGAGGAGGAGGAGGAGAGGAGGAGGAGGAGGAGGAGGAGAGGGAGGAGGAGGAGAGGAGGAGAGGAGGAGGAGAGGAGAGGAGGACGAGGAGAGGAGGAGGAGAGAGGAGGAGGAGGAGGAGAGGAGAGGAGGAGGAGAGAGGAGGAGGAGGAGGAGGAGGAGAGAGGAGGAGAGAGGAGAGAGGAGGAGAGAGGAGGAGAGAGGAGAGAGGAGGAGGAGGAGGAGAGGAGGAGGAGGAGGAGGAGGAGGAGGAGAGGGAGGAGGAGGAGAGGAGGAGAGGAGGAGGAGAGGAGAGGAGGACGAGGAGGAGGAGGAGGAGAGAGGAGGAGGAGGAGGAGAGGAGAGGAGGAGGAGGAGGAGGAGGAGGAGGAGGAGGAGAGAGGAGGAGGAGGAGAGGAGGAGGAGGAGGAGGAGAGGAGGAGAGGAGGAGGAGGAGGAGAGGAGGAGGAGGAGGAGGAGGAGGAGAGGAGGAGGAGGAGGAGGAGGAGAGGGAGGAGGAGGAGAGGAGGAGAGGAGGAGGAGAGGAGAGGAGGACGAGGAGAGGAGGAGGAAGAGAGGAGGAGGAGGAGGAGAGGAGAGGAGGAGGAGGAGGAGGAGGAGGAGGAGGAGGAGAGAGGAGGAGGAGGAGAGGAGGAGGAGGAGGAGGAGGAGGAGGAGAGGAGGAGGAGGAAGGTTCAGCGCCAACACTGGAGTCTGCTCGCTGACGACGTTCAGACGTGTTAATGAAAGACAAAAACAAACGTCCTGATCTGAAACCTGAAGTATTTATTCAAGTTTAAAGTGTTTCCTGCTCCAGTCGGATCAGAACCACCAGCCTGAACCTGAGACTGAGTCTGTTCCACTCAATGTTTAGTTTAAGAATTAAATTGTTCAATCAGGAAATAAAAGTAGAACATGTAAAGATTCAAACGATCAATAACCTGACGAGGTAAAACTGTCTGATCATCTTCAGGTTGTTTTTTAATCTATACATCAAATTAATGTTTAGAAACGTGTTTACAGTTCAATAATGAACTAATATTACTTTAACATTGATCACTGATGGCTGTTCTCAAGCGTTGCTGTCTTAATGTTTAATTCATGTTTAAAGTCTAAACGAATCCTGCGCAAAAATAATTTTCATTTTTATTTTCTCTAAATGATGAAAACAGAAAAACTATAAACATTAAAATATTAAATATCAAACTGTCACATGTGCAGTTACAGTAAAAATACATGTTTTAAATGTGAGATTTGAAGTCGTTTAATGTTTAATTAAAGTCATCAGACAGTCATTGAGTACATTTACTCAGTGTTCAGCTACTTTATTCTTCCACTCCACTACATTCATTTCACACCTTTAGTTACTTTAATTCTGTTCATGATGAACTTCACTGTTTTTATAGTTTTGTTTATAAACCAGGAGAAAAATAACAAGCATAAAAGACGAGTTGATTCAAATAATTCCACCTTAAAACTGAACTGAGTGCAAAGCAGCAGGTTGTATGTGTGTGTGTGTGTGTGTGTGTGTGTGTGTGTGTGTGGGCAGCAGGCGGACACACACACACACACACACACACACACACACAGACGCAGTGACCTCACAAACAAAAGCCATTCACGGCGCTGTTTGCCTGCCGGGTCACATGACTGTGGCAGAGTGGCAGATGTCACCGGGGGCAACGCAGCCGCTCGTCTGAAAACACCGTCCACCATTTTGTTCCTGCTCACACACACACACACACACACATGAACACACACACACCTTCCAGTCAGACTGCTCGTCTCTGAACAGATAGAAACTTTCCAGGTTTGATTGGACGTTCACTCTCGCCGCCTCGCCGCGGCTCCGTCGCGCCGCCGCCGCTCGCTGCTAATCTCACAGAGCTGCATTGTGCTCAGCCGTCACCTCTGCAGCCATCCAGCCTTTGTGTCCATTCAGGGAGCGGAGGACAAAGCAGCGACGACACATCGCAGGGCATTACCCTCCTCCCCCCTCCTCCCCTCCTCCCCCTCTGACCAGGGTGGTTTACAAAGACACATTAATCTTCTCCCCCTCCTCACCCCTCCTCACCCTCCTCCCTCTCTCCTGCACAGTTTCGTCATCCTCTCCTCCTCAAACATTTTCTCTCCGGACGGAAGAACACACTGGTTTTTTTAATGCAAACTAATGCCTCCAGCTGTTTCTGAGGGGGAGGAGAGGGGGAGGAGAGGGGAGGAGAGGGGAGGAGAGGGGGGAGACTGTGAGTTTCCGGGCAGGTGGTCATGAGAAGGTATGCAACACGGATCAGACCCGAACACTGGGTCATGTGTCCGGACTGTGTGCAGGTGCTGCAGCCAAGACAGGAAAAAAAGAAGGAGAGGAAACTGTTTTTCTTCTTCGTGTGTTTCGCACGAAACACGACACGAACACAGAAAGCACCAAAACAAACTCTGCAACGAGAGAAAACACAGAAGAAGAAGAAGAAGAAGAAAGCAGCCCGATCAGGATTTCAGAGACTGATCTCAACACGGGTTTCCTTTCAGAACCGACACCAGCCGTCGTCACATCTGCTCAATTTCACCAAAAAGTCTCGATCACATCAACACTTCCACTGGAACATGTTCTTCATCTGGTTTGATTTGGATCAGTGTAGAATGTGTGACTACTCCACCTCAGGAGGTCTCAGCCTCCAGCGTCTGAAACGAGCCTGCATCAGAACCGATCGTGTCATTGATCAGCTGCAGGTCCGATTCAGTCGTGTCTTCTAACGCTCACAGCAGCACAAACTCAAACATCTTCCATCTAACACACTAACGTTTGCTTTTTACTTCAATCTGCTGTCTACTTTCTGTCGATCGGCTACAAACATCCAATCAGTGTCCAACCTTAATGTGACAGCAGCCAATCACAGCTCTCCGTTCACAGAGCGAGGAGGGCGGGGCTTCAGAGCCGATATTAATCCATCAGACACGTCGATGAGATCAAAGTGAAGCTGAAAGAAACATTTTATTCCTCTGAGGGTCGTCCAGGTGTTCACATCTGCCTCCTGACGGTAAATCACACACACACACACACACACACCACACACACACACACACACACACACACACAGATCCGATCAGATCCCGTCCAGGTGCTGCGTCCACATCCTGCCGCTCGCTCAAAGGTAATGAGAGATGAAACCAGCTCGCTCTATCTTCCCCCCTCTCTCTCTCTCTCTCTCTCTCTCTCTCTCTCTCTCTCTCTCTCTCTCTCGCCTGAGAGCACATCACCTGGGCGAACAACTGGAGGGGGAGGGGGGAGGGGGAGGGGGGAGGAGGGGTGAGTAGGTAAGACACGCTGTGGAAAACGAGGTCGCTGCCTAGCGGCTACGAGCTGGAAGTGAATCATCGCAGAGGAAACACAGACAGGTAACACACACAGGTGGACAAAAGTATGTGGACGGCAGAACAATACATGCATGTACTGTTTCTATGATGTTGGCCCAATGGGTGTCCACATACTTTTGGCCAGAATCGTGTATCTACACTAGTTTATCATCAGAATTAGATGGTTTAATGGACACCATAAATGTCATGTCCAAAAGTATGTGGACACCTAATGTTGCGACAAAGTGTCATACAGAGTGTGTCCACATACTTCTGGCCACATTGTGTCTGAGTTAAAGACTCATGTCTCTGCCGGGCCCTGGTGGAGGCCTGGTGGAGGCCTGGTGGAGGCCTGGTGGGGGCCTGGTGGAGGCCTGGTGGAGGACTGGTGGAGGCCTGGTGGAGGCCTGGTGGGGGCCTGGTGGAGGACTGGTGGAGGCCTGGTGGGGGCCTGGTGGAGGCCTGGTGGAGGCCTGGTGGAGGACTGGTGGAGGCCTGGTGGAGGCCTGGTGGAGTTCTGGTGGTGCAACAGGCTGTAAACTCCAGCAGGGAGTAGGGAGAGCCTCCCTCCCCCACCTCCCCCACCTCCTCCACCCTCCTCTGATATGAAGCCACCATCTGTGCTCGGCCTCCGCACATGTTACTGCTTCAACAAATGTTCAGGGCTCCACCCCCGCCCCCACCCTCAGACACCGAGCCAACAGAGCCTCCTGCTGCACCTCCCACTGACGGAGGCCAGCATGGAAACATCCCTCATCATTATTGATCACTGATTACTGACCTGTCTCGAGGTCACAGTTTACGTCACAGCCTCGTTGTTTTCCTTCCTAAAATTGTTCTTACAGTTTTTCAAGTCAACTTTATTTATAAAGTGTGCACGAACACACACACACACACCACACACACACACACACACACACACACACACACACACACACACTTGATGATGAGCTCAGTGACATTAAATATCAAGAGTCTATGTTGTTCTTCCTGTTTCTTGATCACATGACCCCGGGACAGGAAGCAGGCTGAGCTCTGACTGCACGCGCTCAGATGACACTGAGTCGAAACAACAGAAGAAGAAGAAGAAGAAGAAGAAGAAGAAGAAGAAGAAACAGTTTTCTGTTTTTTTATCAATCATTATATTTTATATCTCTGCAAGCTGAAACTGTTTGGTCAGTTAATCAATAACCTGATAAACTCTCTGGAAATGATTCAGATGAGGCTATTTGAGGAAAGTGACTCTGCGACCACTGATGATTAATTCAGACAAAGAAAAAGTACAAATATAATCCAGTGACGCTGCGATCTGATTGGTCCATCTGACACACAAACACTCAGCTGCAAACTGAAGAGGAGAAGAAGTGAGGTGATCTCTGAGGCCTGGCAGCAGAAACCTGATCGTTTCTCTGGTATGTCGATCTAAGAATGGACAGAAATCCCTCAAAGACAGCGGTGACGGGGGTGAGGAGGGGTGAGGAGGGGTGAGGAGGGGTGAGGAGGGGGAGGGGGGGCTGAGTGAGAGTTTCCATGGCCGACCTGTTGGCAGGCTGCTGTGTAATTACAGTCACCACATCCAGCTGCCTGCTGCCCCGCGTGGTCGAGGCCCAAAACAAGAAGAGAGAGAGTCGCTCTGTAATTCACCCCTCACAGGGGGGAGGAGGGGGAGGAGGGGGGAGGAGGAGGGGGGGAGGAGGGGGGGGGGAGAGGGGAGGAGGAGGGAGGAGAGGGAGGAGAGGGGAGGAGAGGGGAGGAGAGGGAGGACGGGGGAGGAGAGGGAGGAGAGGGGAGGAGAGGGAGGAGAGGGAGGACGGGGGAGGAGAGGGAGGAGGAGGGAGAGATGCCTGAAGAAAAACCAGCGACCACAGAGAGAAGTTCAGGATGTTTGACTGTCTGAGAGACACAACCAACCAATCAACACACAGTTCTGCATCAGACACACCGTCTTCTGATTGGCTGATGGAAACAGGAATACATTTAAAGAGAAAAGGAAACAAGAAGGCCTCACTACAATCTATCATGTTTCCATCTTGTTTGTTTACACTGATGATCAGTAACGTCTTGTGTGATCGCATGAATAAAGAACACGATTAATAATCCTCCAGAGTGAGCCCTCTTCACAAACTGCTCAATACAGGATCTCTGAAACAGACGCTGTCAGAGTTTCCTCTGGTCACAGTCAGCTGATCGTCTGCATCACACAGGACAGAGTCTGGAGGCTAACGCTAAGCTAGCTGCAAGCTAACGCTAGGCTAGCTACAGGCTAACGCTAGGCTAGCTAGAGGCTAATGCTAGGCTAGCTACAGGCTAATGCTAGGCTAGCTGCAGGCTAACTCTGACTGCTAAGTGTTGAAGTGAAATCAATAAAACTGAAGCTTCACTACAAATACCTCAACTGAAATCTTAAAATACTGAGCACACTGAAACTGAGAGACAGATGTGTGTGTGTGTGTGTGTGTGTGTGTGTGTGTTATCAGTGGTCCAGTGTTGAAGGTGTGACAGTAGAAGTTCCTCTTTGAAGGAGTTGGGTCACAAACTTAATCAGGTTTTAACACCTTGACATGTGACGGTTACAAACGGAGCGTTAATATCAACGCACACACAGACACACACACACACACACACACACACACACACACACACACACACACAAACACACACATCTCCACCCAGCCTTGTACGAAGCACACAGTGTTGTACAAAGTACCAACAGTCAAACTGAAATATGGTGCTACAATATTATATTGGTAAAAGTGAAAGTACTCAAGTAAAACAGTTGAAGTACCTGATATTAAAAGTAACTAAGTATCAAAGTACAAGTCAAGCATGTGATGTGTGAAGTAGCTGGTTACTGCAGTTATCAGTAAATGTGGAGGAGGAGAAAGTTTAAAGTAGCAGAAAACAGAAACACTCCAGTAAAGTTCCTCAGAATTGTACTTCATACAAAACAGTGTTAGAGTAAATGTACTTAGTTACATTCCTTCAGTGTGAATCCACAACATGAATCTGACAGGATTCATTAACGACCGACTCTTTGCTGTTTATCATGTGTTGGTTATATTATGGTTGGTTATAATATATTGTGTATTTGACTCCAGTCAGTTTCTTACTGAGCGTCTGGTCCTTCATCGCCTCCATGTGTGGAGGGCTGATTCCTGTCGGAGCAGCCGAGTGTGTGTGTGTGTGTGTGTATGTGTGTGTGTGTGTGTGTGTGGTGTGAAGGTGTAGCGGCGCCGCAGACCTGAGAGTGGAGCGTTAATCCTATCAGCAGCAGAGTGTGTCGGTTGAAGCCCCGCCCCTCTCACCTCGGCCTCGGTGTGTCGTCTGATTACTGCAAAACTACATGAAACAGTGCTGCTGCGCTCTGATAAGACCTGACACACCGATACCACACACACACACACACACACACACACACACACACACACACTGTCTGTGTGTGTCTGTGTGTGTGTGTGTGTGTGTGTGGGCGGTCAGACTGTGTAGAAGAAGAAGAAGGTCAGATGTGTAACAGCTCGACTCCTTTTTTGTCTTTTTGTTGCAAAACACAATTAGTCGAGAGTGAAGCTGCTGCAGAGTGTGTGTGTGTGTGTGTGTGTGTGTGTGTGTGTGTGTGTGTGTGTGTGTGTGTGTGTGTGTGTGTGTGTGTGTGAACAGTGTGTATGAATAAGGGATCGCGGCGCCGACGTCTGAAGGTGGAAAGAATTAAAAAATAAAACTTCTCGTTTGAACTCTGGATCTTGTTCTACATGCGTTTTGAAGCCCATCAAACTTCATCTTTCTGTGTAAGCGTTCAATTAATCATCAGCCTCTGTGGCTGCTGGAGGGGGAGGGGGGGAGGTAGCCTCACCCTCCACCACCCCACTATAAAAACTAGGTTGCCTTAAGAGAAAGTCAGACTTTGGGTGTGAATAATGGATCGGGCGCTCATTCGTCTGCTGGCAGTGATGAAGCAGTTTGAGGATTTTCAGCCCACCAGCCTCTCTGGAGGGGGAGGAGGGGGAGGAGGGGGAGGAGGGGGTGAACATCCAAAATGTCTGAATTATTCATCTTCCCAGGTGGAAGATGAATCTTTACAAAAGGGGGAGAGGAGAGTTGTTAATCCCTGCGATGAATACCTTCTTCTGCTCAAACTTCTCTCTGCTAATAATTCATGACTGCAGGTGTTTTAACTTCCTGCTGCTCCAACAAACTTCAGATCTCTGTGTACTTCTGCTCCGAGCGACTGTTCCTCCACAAGTGAAACTAATCAGCCACATTTGGACCAGAACCATCAGAACACAGACAGCTGCAGCGACACTGAGCTGTGAGGCTGAAACTGAAAATAAGAGATCTAAATACAAGATGTGAAGTCACAAAACAAGTTTGCTTTTACTGTGAAGCATTAACAGGAAGTGCATGGTTCAGTCTGTGAGTGCGCACCTTCACCTTCTCAGTGAGGTAACTGACTCCTTCAGCACACGGCAGGTTTCAGCAGACCGCCACGTCATCGACGGCGCTGATCAGCGAGTGCCTGGATAACAGGTGATTATCGAGGCGGCTCCTGATTGGACAGTTTCTCCAGAGAGTCGTTCAAACAGTTTGTAATCTGATAACACAACATCAGTCATTAATGAGAGGAAACATACACACATCCTCATTAATATTCAAGATAAGCCCCTCCTCCACACACACACACACACACACACACACACACACACACACACACACACACACACACACTCAGGGTCAGGTATTGCTTCACACTGACCGGTCCTCAGAGGTATTGTTGGATCTGTTCCTGGAACAGTTTGCAGTAGTGAAACTGCTGACAGAGTCACTTTAACGTCGACTCACCAAAACCTGCAGCCGGACACGAGCAGCACCGACTGACAAACAGGAGAAGAAGAAGAAACCGCAGCGCTCATCAGTTTCTACATTTACTCTCAGTTCACGGAACGTCCACGTTTGGCGCCTTTTTGTTCTGACGGTAAAAACAAACTTGATTTAATCTTAAATGTTCATAAATGTATTACAAACACGTCGATGACTCAATACGACTTCTTCTTTTGCTCTGAATAATGTCGAGTTTCAACATCTTTCATCCAGAAACACCTGAGCAACGATCTGCCTAGCAACAAAACACCAGGCTGCAGCGACAACACCACCACGGCAACACCACCACTGCATCACCGCCACGGTGACACCGCCATGGCAACATCGCCACTGCATCACCGCCACGGCAGCACCGCCACGGCAACATCGCCACGGCAACACCACCACTGCATCACCACCACGGCAACGTCGCCACTGCATCACCGCCACGGCAACATTGCCACGGCAACACCACCAAGGCAACACCGCCATGGCAACATCGCCACGGCAACACCACCACTGCATCACCACCACAGCAACGTCGCCACTGCATCACCGCCACGGCAACACCACCACGGCAACATCGCCACGGCAACACCACCACGGCAACACCACCACGGCAACACCGCCACGGCAACAACGCCACTGCAACATCACCGCGGCAACAACGCCACTGCAAAATCACCGTGGCAACAACGCCACTGCAACATCACCACGGCAACATCACCACAGCAACATCACCACGGCAACAACGCCACGGCAACAACGCCACGGCAACAACACCACGGCAACAACGCCACTGCAACATCACCACGGCAACAACGCCACTGCAACATCACCATGGCAACATCACCACGGCAACAACGCCACTGCAACATCACCACGGCAACATCAGGAACCAGAGGAAACCACCTGGAAACACCAACAACACAACAAGGATGACCTCACACCAGCCGCCAACCAGAGCACCACAGGCTACTTCAGTCACCAGGTGTTTCCAGGTGTCAGTCACCCGACCCAGTCCTCTCAGCTGTGCTCCGATTGGTCGACAGCCTGTCAGTGAGTCAGAGAGGCAGCGAGGGGCAAAGTGACGGTTCCTCAGTCATTTGAGTGATTTTCGTGCCCTGCAGCTGTTCGTCCACTTGACTGGAAACGTTGACCCGGAGGAGCGAGCGCCTGTCAGCTCCCGTCACCTCAGAGAGCCTCCACGCCATCCACATGGAGGAGGGGGCGGGTTACCCTGCCTCCCCCCGGCAGAGTCGTTCCCAGGTCACATGATGGATGAACACATCTGTTAGTCCAAAGGTGTGACCGCGAGCGCCGAGCCGCTCCGACGACACCTCACTTCCTGTTTGTCCTTCACCCCCGATGAGCAGACCTCCCCTCCGCTCGCTGACTCACAACAGGACAGTCAGGGCGACGCCGGGAATACTGTGCCGCTATTGGCCGACACACTCACATAAGAACTGATGTGTTGATCGACAGGAAACAAATCGGATCCTCGTTCAGACGCCTTCATTTAACATCCAAACTCCCTGAACACAACTGATGTTATTATATATTTTATATTATATTATATGATATTACAGAGGAAACACTTGTTGTGTCTTTACTCCTTCATACAGTGATGGAATGTAACTGAGTACATTTACTGGAGTGCTGTCTGTATTCTTCTTCTTCAGTCACATTTCACTCGGACCTGTAAAAGTTGTGTTTGGGCAGCGGAGGCTCGCTCGGCCTGGTGCAGACCTGCAGACTGATCTGGTTCTCAGACTCTCTGAGGTCTGATTGTGATGCTGCTGCTGTCCTGAACATCTCCCCCCTGACAATAAGAGCTGAGGGGGAGTCAGAGGGGAGGTGGGGGAGGGAGGTGGAGAGGTGGGAGGAGGAGGGTGTCGGTACAATGAGCCCAGTGTTACCGCGATGTGGTCTCCATTGTACCTCAGAGCTGAGAGGTGTCTCCACTTCCTGTCGCAGCTTCACAGAGAAAAACACCAACCAGCTCCCAGTAAATCCTGCTGGTGTCCAGTCCGACCAGAACCGACGACACCTGAACGCCTCACAGACGCTGCAGAGGTTCATTAACCCCTGAACACCAGCAGGAGGGAGGAAACATTTCAACGTTTCTGTTTAGAAACGAGAGCTGAAGCAGTCGACTGCTTTTTCACTGGGATGAATTATTAGTCATTTTTGTGGGTTGGATGACACATTTTACAGATTAAATTCTGACTCGATTCAGTGAGAAAATAATCTGCAGATGAATCGATAATATAAAATCTAGATGCTGAAGATAAAATCAGGACTGTTAACAGATCAATGTTTGATCTTGACCCATCAAACAACAGCTGAGTTGTTGTGCTGTCATGACGGGATTATTATCTCCCTCTAATGTTTTCTGTATTAATATATAATAACGCTGGACGATCCTGAAGTCTTCCTGTTCATCTCTTCCAGTAAAACTCACCGAGCGTTTCCTCGCTGCTGCCGACCGCACGCTGCTCGTTAACATCCGCTGAGCGACTCGGAGGAGAGTCGGCGGATTAAAGAGCCATTAGTGGTTTTTAACCAGACGGACGAGTAACAGGAAACATCAGAGAGACAAACGAGGCCGCTCAGGACCAATCAGCTGTCAGCGCTGAGACTTCATCTTCATCATCATCAGCAGCACGTTTGACTGAAAGGACTCAAATCTACAGACCAGAAAACCATCGATCCAATATTCACTGGAGTTTTATTCCCTTTTTATCTTCACACACTCTATTTTTCTTTAACTGACACTTTCAACAACTGCAACAGAAACAAGTCTTCACTTCCTGTCTAATAAACTCAGAGGAGCTGCAGAAAGAAGTGGAGAACACGTCGTTATCAAACAGGAAGTCAAAGGATTTATCTCATTCTGAAAGTGATGCCTTCAAGGTGCAAAGTGAGAAGAACCACCGCGTCCACACGCTCGTGGAATCAGGTTTATATGAGAGAACTTTAAAGTTTTTCGTTCAGTAACTCAACAACCTCTGGAGTGCCTCAGACTGGTTCAACCGTTCTGCAGTGACCATAACTTTTCTATGATTTGATATGTGAATAATAAACTTAACTGCAGCGGAGCATCAGTTATGTTCTTATCTCAGGAAACTCGACAGGTGAAAACTTTTTAACCACTAAGATGTCAGAAATCCAGATTCTACTGATGATTTGAATTTCCTGTGACTGAAAATACACATTTCCACTGATCAGGACATCATGAGCCAAATGTTCATGTTATATAAAACTGCTTCAAAAGGTCAAACTGTGTTTCCTTTTGCTAACAACACATCACAGGAACTGAAGATTTTAGTGCAGAGACACAAAAGATTCAGTTCAAACTGCAGAAAACGACTCAAACTAAAAGAAGACCCCAGAACTGTTCACGTGTTCTGATCCATCACACAGATCCTTCATCAGATCCTTTCACCTCTTGATTAAAGAGGTTAAAGGATGGATCCGCCCAAACTGAGCAGGACCAGGACCTGGTTTCTGTGTCTCTGATAACCTTTTAGACTATTTTCTTCTCTTCCTCTCAGTGAATCATGTGTCATGTTGAAAGTCGGCAGCAGAGAGGAGTGAGGAGGAGTGATGCTTCAACTTCCTGAAAATGAGATTACACAACGCCTTCATTACCTGCTCCAAACTAAAAACAACCACTTCTGTTTTCTGAGAATGAACCTGCAGAGGACAGACGGGGGAGGGGGAGGGGTGAGGAGGGAGGAGGAGGGGTGAGGAGGAGGGAGGAGGGAGGAGGGGTGAGGAGGGGTGAGGAGGGAGGAGGAGGGGTGAGGAGGGAGGAGGCGGCTTCCTTCAGCCCAGCAGGCCTCGGTCATAAACGCTGGTCCTTTTGTTGGAGCACAGTCGGCAGCAGGAGCTCAAACAAAAGGAAAGCTCATCGCGCTCTGAGCTGCGAGGACGCCGTCTGAAGTCACAGACACACAAACTGAACAACAACCTGAAATCTGCTCGTTATGGTGTTAATGTTAACGACCTCGCCGAGTTAAACATTGAGTCAGAAGCTGCTGGGGCCACGCTGTAAATCAATGTTCGTATTATAAAGTCATTTCAGCCTGTCGTTGATCAGACCAGGGAGAATATTTACGTGTGTTTAGGATCAAAACGATCACGTTGATGAAACCGATCCTGTTGACAGCTTCCTGGTGGGGGCGGGGTGTATTCAGTTGGTCTGTCCTATCAGCTCACAGTCACATGTGCACAACATTAATTCAGTCTGTAAATAAACTCAGTAACAATCCTGCTGACTGAAAACATTTATTTTGGATTTGGATTTTTTTGGAGAAAAAGTGAAGTGAAAACGTCAGAATGGTCCGACTCTATGCAGACGATGTCACTGCGCTCATCTGTTGTCTGTCAGTCGTTAATGGACTAAAAGAAGTGTTTAGCTGTTAATGGATCTGTCTCACTTTAGTATCGATGCCTCTCTACGACCTACAGAACCGGACCGGACCACCAGGGAGAAGATCGGCCTTCTCTGAGGTTTTACAGTTGTTTTCATGCCTGTCAGCAGGTCAGATTCAGACTTTTCGGGGTGGATAAATCAACATTTTAATTCTCCTTCAGTAACCTTTAAGTTTGACCAAAGTATTTTCCTGTCTCTTTTTCAGTGTCCTAATCAGTAGAATCAGCTGCTGTGGCTGGTTGTGATGTTCAGAAGTTTAACAAACATCAGTTTGTAGCAGCGTTCATGTTTTTCTGAGCAAATTTCGTTGCTTCCAGAGTGGAAGTCGGGAAAATCAACTTAAAAACATCAACTTTCCCGATGGACTGAAGCATTAAAACAGCTCCAAACACATCGGTGACAGAATGTGGAACTTTTCCTCCACAGGTTTCACATGTTACGCTGATGTTGTGGTGCCAGGCTGCGGTCGTGCTGGCAGCCTGGCACCATTCGATCTGCTTTCACATCTCCATTAGAGGCTGACTGAATGATCAGGCTCACGTCCCGTGTTGTTGGCTGCTGTGACTCTGAGGAAGCAGAAGAAACCAACACGTTGAAGACGGTTTGTTGGGTTTATTAGTGCACAGCTGCAAACATCAAACTCACATTCTTCTCAACTATAAAGGAAGCTTTGTCGTAACACGATGTTTAATCTCATGTTCATTAAATTTGTTCTCTCAAACCAGCAGAAGACACGTCGGTGAGCAGAAGTTCAGATGTGTGAGAGGCCTGAAACTGATCTCTGCAGATAAAATCACTTGTGTCACGCAGACAGAAGAATAAATGAGATCTGAGTTGTTCAGCTCTAAAACAACGTGAAGCTACTTCCTGTTTTGTTCCTGGAACACTGAAGTCAGACGGTGACCAGCTGATCGTCACCAGCTCAGGTGTTGGAACAAAGAACCAATGAGGTGAAGTGTTAACAGAACATCAGCGTGACGCTGTAACACAGTTTACTGATCGCTGTTCAAATCGTTTCCTTATGACCGACCTGCACACACACACACACGCGCTCTGTGATGTCACACTGTGATGTCACGCCTCCATGATCTTTACGACCATCGTCACGGAGATAAAGACGACGCCTGTTTCTTCTTCTTCACGCTCTGCTGCCTCGCTCACTAACGCACAGAGCTTTACTGTCTTAGTTCTACTTTTACCTCAATAAACTGCATGAGGGGTCCTTCAGGTGTGAGTTCAGCTGTGAAGGTGTGTGTGTGTGTGTGTGTGTGTGTGTGTGTGTGTGTGTGTGTGTGTGTGTGTGTGTGTGTGTGTGTGCAGATGGACTGAAATAGAAGGTCGTCTCCGTCGTCGTTCATTCCTGACTCATGCTGCCATCAGTCCTGCTTTAGACTTTACTTCACACACTGTAACACACACACACACACACACACACACACACACACCACACTCATACACACACACACACACACACAAACACACACACACACACCAGCCCCTCCTTGCAGAAACCTGATAGGAATGTAACCACGAGGTCGTTGAACTATTTGGGTATGGCTGCTCGAGAGTGTGTGTGTATTATAATGTGTGTGTGTGTGTGTGTGTGTGTGTGTGTGTGTGTGTGTGTGTGTATTATAATGTGTGTGTGTTGTAGAGTGTGTGTGTGTGTGTGTTGCATATAACACACACACAATATGTATCATGGTAATAATTTTTGAATTTGAAGTCGTCTTAATTGATCGATGATTGATTCTTTCCCCGTCAGTAACTGAGTGTAGATGACGTCATAAAACATGAAGACCTTCGTGGATCAGAGACGATAAAGTCCTGAATTGATTTCGATCAACAGGAACTCTGACGGGAATAAATCTCAGAAAGCAAAAGGAACAAGAAACAAAGTATTTCAACTCAGAGAAGAAGAAATGAAAAAGTAAATCAGGTCGTGATGTCACGTCGTCTCCTGCCTCAGACTGAACCGATCAATAACGATCGACTGAAACAAAGAGACGAGTGTGAAACATCAGGTCTGACTCCAGGCGACCAGGCGACACTTTGAAATCATCATTCAAACATTTAGCTGATGAACCTTCAGAGAGTTTTACAGAGTAACAGGAGACAGTTTGTGTGCTGGAGGTAAAAAGGCCAATAAATCGTTCTGTTACGAGCAGATTACATCTAACAACCCCCCACGTCCACGGGAGGGGGGGAGGAGGGGGAGGAGGAGGGAGGAGGAGGAGAGGGAGGAGGAGGAGGAGGAGGAGGAGGAGAGGGAGGAGGAGGAGGAGGAGGAGGAGAGGGAGGGAGGAGGAGGAGGGAGGAGGAGAGGGAGGAGAGGGAGGAGGAGGAGGAGGAGGAGGAGAGGGAGGAGGGAGGAGAGGGAGGAGAGGGGGGAGGAGGAGGAGGAGGAGGAGGAGGAGGAGGAGGAGGAGGAGGAGAGAGGAGGAGGAGGAGGAGGAGGAGGAGGAGGAGGAGGAGGAGGAGAGGGAGGAGGGAGGAGGAGGGGGAGGAGGAGGAGGAGGAGGAGGAGGAGGAGGGGGAGGAACACTTTGAAACCCAAACCCGTCCCGCTGCAGTCAGAGCACGGGGACATTTTTAATCCTCTCCAGCCACACTCTCGCTGCACTTCAAAATAAAAGCCTTTTATCCGCCACCCTCTCCACCAATTAAAGCGTTTAAGCAAAGCGACTCGTTTGTTGAACATCATCAGACTCCATTCTGCACCGCGATTTTCTCAAGGCGCTTTCCTTTGACGTCCTGAGTGTGAGAGAGTGAGTGGGGCTAAATCAGAAGAAGAAGAAGAAGAAGAAGAGGAGGAGGAGGAGGAGGAGGAGGAGGAGGACGAGGGTCTGAAGAGGCTCTGAGAGGTCGTTCATACACAAACTGACCTCTGTTCAGTGAAACATCACACAAACACTTCACCAGGAGACGTTTGTCTCAGTTATTTTCACAATCAATCGAAAACTCTTTTTATTACAGATGTGGGTCCACTGCTTCCTTCCTGATACTGATCAGCTGATCTGAGGAACTTCTCTGACAGCAGCGTGTTTACATGTAGAAAAGTATAATTGAAGTTTCTGATCAATGAATCACGCGGTATCAGATCTGACTGATACTGATCCCAGAGACGATGATGTGGTACCTGAAACATCTCTGATACTTCTGACGGTTCTTCAGAAGTCCAAACACTCCTCAGTTACTGTCACAGTGACGAAGACGAGCAGCAAATCTTCACATTTAGGACGAAGAACCAGCTCGAAAACCGTAGAGTATCTGTCCATTAATCTTCCTCTGAAGCATCCGGACTGAAGTCTGACACCAAACGTCTGATCAGATCAATAATCATGTTTCTGATTGATCATAATTTCAAAGAAACGTTTGAGTGAATTATTGCTGAGTGTTGAAATCTGATCTGAAGTCTGTTTCAGCAGCAGACCGTCACAGAGCTGGAGGCGTCCCGCAGGGCTCCGTCCTCAGACCTCAGCGTCTCAGACTTACAAACACAATCATGCAAATGTGAAGAAAACTACGCCGGCGGTGAAACTTCAGCTGCGTCTCGTTCATCACAACACATTCATGTTTGTCACGGTGCGATCCTGAGGATGATGCAGCTGTGAGGCCACGCCCTGCTGCTCTCTGACGCAGAGACACAACCGGCCAATCACAGTGAAGTGTTTGTTTGTGGCTCTACATCAGTTCATGTTCCGTCTGTCTGCACGTTGAACCTGTTTCCTCTCCAAACGGACCATTTTACACTGAAATGGAGTAAAACCAAATGTACTTCTAAAGAAACAATGTTCTGTCGTGTTGATGAATATTTAATGAGTCTGATAAAGTTCCTGCTGCAGCGAGCGGAGCGACGACTCGCCCTCCACCTGAGGGAACGCTGCCTCTTCTTCTTCTAATACAGTACAAGCACACACATCGCTGACACACTTCCTGTTCTCAGCTCGACACCAGGCCTCAGCGCAGGAGACCGACCAGAACTCAACATGGATCTGAGTTTACTGTAAACGTGTCAGTGTGCAGAGACGTTAAACACCTTCAGCTGCAGCTACTCTAACGTCTGACCAAGGTGAGAAAAGAGGAAGTGACACAGAAGAAGAAGAAGAAGAAGAAGTTTCAAAGTCGCTGCAGTGTTTCAGTTTATCATTTATTCATTATTTTGTGTCCTTGTCTTCTTTCTTAATCCTTATTATCATATCAGAGCACATCACGCACGGCAGACGCAGCGAGACGAGACAAAGACGTAAAAGCCGTAAGAAGCCGTAAACAGACAGAGAGGGAGACTGGAATGTGGAGAAAAGGCGTGTTAGTGTCTCGTATCTGCAGAGAGTTTCTGATTTTCTCTCTTTGTTGCTGCTCGGGACGCTTTACCAACCCAACATGTGTCTGTTTGACGTCCTGGGAATGAGACTCAACAATCAGCTGTCTTTGTGGTGCGTTCAGGAACAGCTGGGACAAATCCTACTGATTCTACCTTTAACTTTAATAGTCAGTCTGAGTCGGTGTAACACGCGTCGGGTTCAGACTGACGTCTCTTTATGGATCTGACTTTGTGCTCGTCATGTTGAAACAGGAAAAGTCCAAAGACAAACTGTTGACATGAAGCTGAAGGACTATTGTCCGCATGTCATTGTGTGAGTGCAGCAGAGGAAACGGACCCGGACACACCGAGCTGGATCACTTCACGAGGCCGCGACGACAAACCAGACACGTCTGTGTGAGCTCATCTGAACTGCTGATGTGAAGACGAGACATTTACATCAGAAAATATGAATAATGATCCCAAAAATAAAGAATAAGACTTTCTCCTCGTGCATGAATCAGCACGGTGTCTCAGATTAAAGCATCTTAAAGACGCCACAGAGGTCCGACTGATGAGTTCTGTCGACCCGAACAAGAACCAGAGAGTGAAGAAGGTAGAGAGGAGGCGACGTTAGAGAAGTGGGAAGTGTGAAAGAAGAAAAGGAAATTAAAGAGTGTGAGGGCATAACGGGAAGGTGTGTGTGTGTGTGTGTGTGTGTGTGTGTGTGTGTGTGTGTGTGTGTGTGTTCTCAGAAACAGAAGAAGAACCAACAGTGTGGTGACGAGGTCAACAAAACCCCGTGAAACAGCGTGTCAGCAGATTACAGCAGCCGAGGGGAACTCAGCCTCAAGGACACTTCAGTGTCGACACAGAAAAGAGGAAACTCTCACAGCGGCTGTTTTTATCGACGTTTGCTTCCTTACCTGCTTTTTCACACCACCAGTTTGTTTCAGGTCAAGGCGACGCACCACAGCAGCCCGCAGAAAAGAAGAAGAAGAAGAAGAAGACGAGTTAGTGACAGTGAACAGAGCACAACTGTAGAGCATCTAAAACAAGTCCAAGTCGTTTGGACTCGTAATATGATTATTACTGATAATTATTGAACAGTTTATGTG
>OZ023164.1:33800665-33855665 GCA_963678695.2 Diplodus puntazzo | reverse complement strand
AGTTCTGTGTTTGACCAGCTGCACTGAGCCCGGGTCATCTATCCTACTAGAACTGAAACTGGGCCGGGTCGTACTGACGTCACTCAGCTGTGGGCCGAGTGGACGTGGAGGTTTATTGTCAGGTACCACTGGTGCTGTTGGAGGCTGCGGGGCAGCAGAGGGTGAGGCGGGGGGGGTGAGGGTGAGTCGGTGGGAACCAACAATCCGGCTCATTGTTTCGGCGGTGCGGCGGTGGCGGCGCTCCTGGGCGCGCTCAGCTCCGACACATTCACAAGGTCCAATCTGTCTGGCAGCGGCGGCCGACATTCTGAAGCACCTTGTCAGATAACGCCTGAACCGCAGCGAGTCGCGGCCCGCGGGCAAAGAATGGAACCAACAA
Organism: Diplodus puntazzo; assembly: GCA_963678695.2. Lineage (NCBI taxonomy): Eukaryota > Metazoa > Chordata > Actinopteri > Spariformes > Sparidae > Diplodus > Diplodus puntazzo. The sequence goes on along the minus strand of OZ023164.1, from coordinate 33,855,286 downwards.
TGACAGAGGGGCTGTGTGCAGCCAAGAGGGAGGACCGGGGGGAGGACCGGGGGGAGGCGGGCGGGGGAGGACCGGGGGAGGACCGGGGGAGGACCGGGGGGAGGCGGGCGGGGGAGGCGGGGTCAGAGACAACAAGATGGAGGGAGAGAAAGAGAGAGTGGGAGAAAGAGAGGAGGCAGGGGGAACAACTAAAGCCCCTGCTTCACCCTCCCCCCCTCCCCCGCCTCCCCCCGCCGTCGGCCCTGGCTCACCCAGACCATTGTGCACCCGGGGGGGTTCAGGAGATAAATGGCCGCATGTTAACCACGTTTGACAGGCTGCACAAAAGGGGACACCTCGGGTCCCATGACGCAACCTGTACACCCCCACCTCACCCCCACCCCACCTCACCCCCCTCCACCTACACCACCATCAACATCACCACCCAAACACAGGAGCTCCAGGAGGACGGTCCTGCTGAAGACACACAGGGATCAGGTCCAGACAGGAAGTCACTTTCAGAATAAGAGCTTAGTGATAACCAAGTGAAAACAGTTAACGAACACGAACAAGTGGAGCAACCAATCAGAAAGTCCTCCTGCTGATCAATAACCAACTAATGTTCACTCTCAATCAATTTAATTTCACCGACTGATCCTGAATCAGTGACCTGGTTCAGTCTGACGGGTTTAGCCTGAGCGGCGCAGACGTCCAGCTGAGGGTTCAGTGAACGCATCACATCACTCTGTTTACAAACACGGTTCGCTCATTAGCATACTTCCCAGCATGCATTGTTCCAGGATTAATTGTTGACTGAGTCTCTTTTGATGGTGACGCTGCGATTCTAAACAATCAGTGAGTCGTTTTACATCTTCATCCACCGTGACGACGATGATGATGATGATGATTATTATTAATTATTAAATAGTTCACAAATTTCATAAATGTATTCACTTCCAAAGTGTGAAATATTTTATGTTCCCGGTAACATTTTGTTTCACATGAGGAGAAAATGAACATGATGTCACGTTCTGTTTCCACATGTGGACGATCTGTAATCTACAGGTGAGACACAACCAGACGCACCTGAACAGGTTAAACTAAGAACAAAGACTTCCTGCTCGAACTGCGTATGAACATTTATAATTCACATGTGAAAATGTAAATCTGCACATCTGAAATCTACACACTTGGAAATGTGAAAGTTTCAGTCAACGTGTGAAACTCTCAGTTAATGTGGGACGTTATTTGACACGTGTACTAAGGTTCAGTTCTCAGGTGACCCATGTCTGGGACCCTGGTGGACCTTTACCAGACGACGGCGGTGCTGAAACCTTCTCAGCGTGTTTCTGCATGATGCTGCAGTTTTAACACATCTGTCTGCAGCTCGTCTGTGCTCAGATGTAATAAATCACTGTGGACAAAAGCAGCAGAGAGCCGGAGAATGAAGCGTCTGTCAGCCTCCGTTCAGGCTGCAGGCTGGGAGGATATCTGGGGGGCTGGTCGGGCTGGAGGGGGGATTATTCTCCTCCGCTAACCTTTTCAGCTCTGCCTGCTCCTTTGATGGCTGACAGGACTCACAAAGGCACCTGCCCCATCCCCGAGTGTCCCCCTGCCTCCCCCTGCTCTCCTCCCCTGACCTGACCGGCATTCCTGGCCCACAGGGGGTCCTCCCCATGGCTACCTTTACACCGCCGCCCCCTCCGCCAGCCTGGTAATCCCACAGCAAACAAGGTTGTGCCGGCTCAGAAAACACGCACGAGACTTCTCACAGCCGCTCGGCTACAAGGTGGACGGCCGACGCGGCCCGTCACCGTGGGAAACAAGACGGGATAAAACACATCATTGAAATGCATTATGGGATGGATCTGATGGGAAGATCTGAAGGTGAACAGACGAGTGTGTCAGCAGCAGGAACACAAAGGCGAGCAAATCAAAGGACAGCGACTTTAAACTCTGTAAAGTCTCTAAACTCAGAGACAAGATCACTCTGTCTTTATAAATAACGACATTTGTCAGTGAATGAATCACATTAAACCCACAAACTCTCCATGACGACTCATCTCACAATGTTTTATATGAAAACACTTTTTCCACTGATGACGTTTTTAGATGTTTCATGATGGAAATGCATTTTTTAATTTCTTCACTCAGCTGCAGAGGTCGAAGAAATCTCAACTCTTTAAAGGAACGCAGGCTTTTACAAAATCTGGACAAAATGTGCCGAGTGGAGGATATAAAGACACACACACACACACACACACACACACCACACACACACACACACACACACACAGTGTTGTCTCTTTTATTCTCAGTTAAACAAAACTCTGCCGTCACGCCGTTTAGCTCAATAAAAATGTCCGACAGCCGTAACCCTTCATCAGACTCCAGCTGTCACTCACAAACCTGACTGAGTGTGTGTGTGTGTGTGTGTGTGTGTGTGTGTGTGTGTGTGTGTGTGTGAGGACAATAAGATGGACAGAAATGTTAAAGTGTCCATGAAGCTCCATCAGCCTCCGACATCATTCAAGGCCCCGCCCACTGAAACAACCAATCAGAGGACACAAACCGCTTTATTAATTAGTGTGAAAACAACTGAGCCTGATGAGAACTGTAAAGACTCAACCATCACCATACAGCGCCGACATGTTCGCGTCGGCTGGATGAAGACGATGTTTGAGATGAACAAACGTTTCTGACTCATCCATGAAAATATTGCAGCATTATTACTTTTATCTAGTTATTAAAACAAAGTCGACGACTGATTTAGGGTTGATATGATTATAATGAGCTGAGTAAGAGAAACAGAACTGAAAGTCCAGAGTGAACCTCAGCACCGTCTGATATCTGTTTCACTGCGGGTCACAAGTTCTTTCATCTAGATCGATCAGTTTGCTCTGGTTCATCTTTCTGGTTCGTGTCTCGGTGGTCTCTGGTGTGTCTCGGCGGTCTCTGGTGTGTCTCGGTGGTCTCTGGTGTGTCTCGGCGGTCTCTGGTGTGTCTCGGTGGTCTCTGGTGTGTCTCGGCGGTCTCTGGTGTGTCTCGGCGGTCTCTGGTGTGTCTCGGCGGTCTCTGGTGTGTCTCGGCGGTCTCTGGTGTGTCTCGGCGGTCTCTGGTGTGTCTCGGTGGTCTCTGGTGTGTCTCGGCGGTCTCTGGTGTGTCTCGGCGGTCTCTGGTGTGTCTCGGCGGTCTCTGGTGTGTCTCGGCGGTCTCTGGTGTGTCTCGGCGGTCTCTGGTGTGTCTCGGCGGTCTCTGGTGTGTCTCGGTGGTCTCTGGTGTGTCTCGGCGGTCTCTGGTGCGTCTCGGTGGTCTCTGGTGTGTCTCGGTGGTCTCTGGTGTGTCTCGGTGGTCTCTGGTGTGTCCTGGTGGTCTCTGGTGTGTCTCAGTGGTCTCTGGTGTGTCTCGGTGGTCTCTGGTGTGTCCTGGTGGTCTCTGGTGTGTCTCGGTGGTCTCTGGTGTGTCTCGGCGGTCTCTGGTGTGTCTCAGCGGTCTCTGGTGTGTCTCGGTGGTCTCTGATGTGTCTCGGTGGTCTCTGGTGTGTCTCAGCGGTCTCTGGTGTGTCTCGGTGGTCTCTGGTGTGTCTCGGCGGTCTCTGGTGTGTCTCGGCGGTCTCTGGTGTGTCTCGGTGGTCTCTGATGTGTCTCGGTGGTCTCTGGTGTGTCTCGGCGGTCTCTGGTGTGTCTCAGCGGTCTCTGGTGTGTCTCTGTGGTCTCTGGTGTGTCTCGGTGGTCTCTGGTGTGTCTCAGCGGTCTCTGGTGTGTCTCGGTGGTCTCTGGTGTGTCCTGGTGGTCTCTGGTGTGTCTCGGTGGTCTCTGGTGTGTCCTGGTGGTCTCTGGTCTTCGTGCCTCGTGGTCACGCTGCAGCGCTGCCTTCTCACCGAGGCTGCAGAGGTGGAGGAGCAGTTTCCTTCAGCCGGACTCTGCGGAGCAGCTTTGACAGGAGTGTCAGCTCAGATACCTCAGACTCAGAGGTCACTTCAGCAGGACTTCCCCCCGAGGCTGCCGGGTCGCACCGAGCAGCGCTCCTCAGCCTCATTACTCTAATTGGTAGATCTGTGACCAGGAAGTGGCGTCCTTTCATCGCGGCCTGAAACCCTGCTGATCTGATCTGGCCTGAGGAGGTTTACGCTCCGAGAGCGGAGAGGCCAAGTGGACGGACAAATCCTCCTGGACACGAGAGGTGACAGTCACTGAACTCCTCCACGAGGCCCAAACTCTGACTGATTATCGGCTGCTCGGGTCAGAAACTAGAACCTGGTTCTACTCTCACGTATGTGAGAAAAAGACATCCGAGCTCAAATATGGCTTTTTAAAAACGAGGTTCAGGCCAATGAACATCTGTTCCAGAGAGAAGCCAGAGACCACTGTTCAAGGCTGCGTCAACATCAGCGTGGAACCACTGGATGTTTTTAATGTGACATCAGAACCGGATGTTTCACTGAAACTGACCCAAAGTTCTGTGTGAACACTGAACAGAAACGTTGTGAAAACATATCTGTGGTTTGAAGAGAAGAACATTTATTCTGGTGATCGGGTCGTCGGGACAGAAGTCATCGTCATGTTGTTGTTTTCTACGATGACGACACAGTTTTGTCCTCCTGCGATCCTTCCAGCGACACGCTGAGTCATTCTTTGTCAGCTCTGAAGGATCTTTGTGAGTTTTCGTGACTCTTTTAGTTGCTTTCAGTGCTGATGATGCATTTCTGAAATGAAGAAGTCTCCGTCTTTCTGTATGCGTCGTGATTTCGTGATATTGATGCATTTTAAACCTTCTTGGATCACAACGGAGCACTTGTGGTGTTTTCTGCAGTCTGGTTGCACTTTAGTTCAACGATGGCTGTGAACTCGAGTCACTGTTGATGCATTTTCACTCCATTCTTTGACTCTGACAACGAACCTCTGAGTAGTTTCTGCTGCTGCAGCTCCGTGTGGACACACTTCCTGCTGCCGGCACTGAACATGGAGCCTGTAGCTTCTGCTCTCCTCAACAGATATTAAACCAGACAAAGTTTCTCATGAGTCAACGACTAACCACCGTGAGATGTTCGACACACCTGTACCTGCTCGCTGCTGCCCTGAGGCGTTCAGGGACAGCTGGACAACACAGCGTTCATGACGACCGAGCAGCAGCAACAGATCCAGAGTGCGTCTGAAGTGAACGGCAGCTGAGCTCTGATTGGATTGATTTCAAACTGATTTCAAACAGACACAGAGGTGGGCGGAGCCTGCAGCTATGGGACAGAGGTACAGGGGGGCGTTCGGGGGGGCGAGTCATTCAGCCGTACGCTGGCGGTCTGGACACACAGATGTCATGACACCTTAATCCAGCCATCCGTTATTGATTGTTCCATATGTGTGTGACCTTGCCGCAGGAGCTCGGCCAATCAAACGAACCGTTCCGATGAGGGAGGGGCCAACGACAACAACTGCAGCGGATTCACACAGAACCTGAACAGGTTTGTTTCTCTGGGACGAACTCTGATCTGTTCAAACCTCCTCTGATGGTCGACAGGCAGCAGAAGAAGAAGTCTGGATCAGACACACCTGTTCACCTGCAGCAGGTCGACGCCCAGTAAACACTAAAAACACCAAAACTCATCATGATATTGTAAAAAATAGTAGTTTGTCCAAAAAGGGGGGAAGTAACAATATTATGAAGTAAAAATGTGAAACACTAGAAGAAGACAAAAAAGTCCAACAAATAAAACAAGAAAAATGTAATAAAATACAATTTGTAAAGACCCATTAGAATAAATATCAGATACATACAGTAAAATGAATGCAAAGTGTGACAAAAACGTAGAAAGAATTAAGTAAATATAATAAAATATTACTATACTGAAAGTTATTTGTAAAGTAAAACAATAAAATTTGTCTAAAGTTGAGTTAGTGTTGCATTGTGGGAAAATATCCACAGCAAACTAAAAACAATCAAAGTGTTTTTCACCCTGAAATTAATGAAACTACAGATTCTGAAGTCTAAAGTGTGATTTTATTTCTACAGCAGTTTATGTTATTTCATGCCGTCTCATGTTGTGTTTGTGTCTCGTGTTTCCCTGAACGTCTCTGTTAGTGTTTGTTATTCCAGCGCTATCAGCCAGCGTCCTCCTGTCGTCTCTGCACTGACGTACCTCCGCTCTGACCTTGGTGAATCCGGCCTGTTTAGGCTAACGGCGACAAAATGTCACCGGGCGACTCTGAAGCTCACTCATGAAGAAAATGTGCACATGGCAGGGGGGAGGAGGGGGGAGGAGGGGGGAGGAGGGGGAGGCGATATGACAATACACGCATGTCAGTCACCTTGAAACATTCAAACACCAGAGGAGTTTTTACACCAACACCATTCCACTGCACTGATGCATCATGGGAGGCGTAGGAGACGTCTGAGGAGTTTTTGTTGTTGGCGGCACAGTGACGAGCTTTGTGTGAGAGCAGAAGAAGAAGAAGAAGAAGAAGAAGAAGAAGAAGAAGAAGAAGAGAGCAGTAATGTGTGTGACAGATGTTATCAGAGGAGCTGTGGAGGTGGAGGCCGGCAGGTGGAGGCCGGCAGGTGGAGGCCGGCAGGTGGAGGAGGTGTTTAATACACACGAGCTGAACGGTTTAACAAATGTGTTGCTGCAGAAACTGAAGGACACTCGACTTTATCACCATCTGATCCTCCTGCGGCGTCTTCATGTCTCTGTGTGCTGATATCTGTGACGTCGCGTTCTTTAAAGCTGCTGGAAGTTAATTATTTACTTCCTGGACTTTTTCTAGAGACAATCTTGAAACTACACAAATTACAGATTAATTAATTAAATAAATAAAATTAAATTAAATTAAATAACAACGGTCAGATCACACTGTGTCCACTGGAGTCGATTCATCTCAAGAATCAGGGAAATAAACAAATCTTGAAACAAAAAATCTCTGAAGTGAAGAAAACAAAAAAAAATCCATAAATTACCAAAATCAAGATTATTAGAAAAAGAAATCATCAAATCTCGAAATCGCAATGGAACAAAAGCCTCAGAATAAAAAATAAAAAACACTTAATTTCCCCAAATTTGTCAAAAATGAAATCTTGAATTAAAAAAAATCCACGTAAACAAAAAAATCCCAAAAAGGTTTAAAACAAGAAAAGTTAAAAAATCCTAAATAATCTCATTTTCTTCAGAAAACCATAAAACCACTGGAGTAAAAAACATAAATAAATCTATAAATATATGAATGATGACGGGTCATGGGACTGTGATGTCACTGTGATGTCACTCTGTGGTGGCTCGCGCCCACAGACGCTGCTGTTATTGTTGTTCTCGGTGTGTTTTATTTTGGCGGGGTGGTGTTGGGGGGCTGTATTAACCAGACTTCCTGTTGTTAATATAATGTGTCTCTGCCCGCTGCAGCTTTATCTGCTGCACCTCCCCGAACAAAAGGCCCCTTCTTCCCATGGCGGCCCGGCTCCTCCTCCGCTGTCCAACCAGAGGTGTTTGGTGAAGTAAATCTGCCTAAATCCTGGAGGGGGGGCGACGACGGGTGAGGAGGGGGATGAAGGTGAATAAAGATAATCTGCTTTTCTTAACAATAAAACAGCTCCGGGACGGGAGGGAGGAGAGAAATTAGGAATTCATATCACATGGTGCATTTTAAACTTGATTCCTGACCTGTTAAGAAGCAGCTGAGCTCCGACACAAAGCGGCCCGGCTCACTGAGGGACAGTACAGCAGCCTCGAGGGGCCCCCAGGGGCCAGCCGGGCCCCCCAGAGACAGGATGTGTGACAACAGCAGGTTTACAGAGGAAACATCGTTTGAACTTTTATCTTTGAACTTCGAGAAGATGATTTTACACCTGCGCAGTGAGGACGACGAGCATTGTGGGGACATTAAAGAAAACACTCTTTAAACATCGTCCAGTGTGATCCAAGTCTCCCAGGCCTCGAGAGCCCGGTGTGATTAAAAAGATGTTATTTACAACCTTTTTAACCTGAATTATTCACTTTAGCTGCTAAGCTAAAGTGTTAGCATGTTCATGGAGAAAGTCCCCAGACTCCCTTAACAAATGTGTCAGTTTAGTGAGTTGTTGAGTTGGAGACACTTTATAAACTCTGTGAAACTCTGTCTCTGACTCATTCTGCATTATTTGGACCTTCTTGTTCATTCAGCAGATGTTCTACATTAAGTTCTTTAGTTCTTTGTGTAAAAGTCCATAGAGGCCCGGGAACCCAAACAGGTTTGAAGAGCTTTTATTTACACCCTCGATGCAAAGTGCACGCTAACACTTTATCTTAGCAGCTGCAGTGAAGGTTTAATCTAAATAAAGACTGAAAAATAACGTCTTTCCAAATGATCTCGAAGTTTCTGGAGACTTTGGGTTGTTTTTTAAATCAAGTCATTAGCAGAATGTTTTACTGTGAAGCTCCAGAACTGTTCTGTGGACCACGACACTTCACCTGACTTTATATCATCCGGAGGAGGAGAGGAGGACTTTATATCATCAGGAGGAGGAGAGGAGGCCTTTATATCATCAGGAGGAGAGGAGGACTTTATATCATCAGGAGGAGGAGAGGAGGACTTTATATCATCAGGAGGAGGAGAGGAGGACTTTATATCATCAGGAGGAGGAGAGGAGGACTTTATATCATCAGGAGGAGAGGAGGACTTTATATCATCAGGAGGAGGAGAGGAGGACTTTATATCATCAGGAGGAGAGGAGGACTTTATATCATCAGGAGGAGGAGAGGAGGACTTTATATCATCAGGAGGAGGAGAGGAGGACTTTATATCATCAGGAGGAGGAGAGGAGGACTTTATATCATCAGGAGGAGGAGAGGAGGACTTTATATCATCAGGAGGAGAGGAGGACTTTATATCCTCAGGAGGAGGAGAGGAGGACTTTATATCATCAGGAGGAGGAGAGGAGGACTTTATATCATCAGGAGGAGGAGAGGAGGACTTTATATCATCAGGAGGAGGATAGGAGGACTTTATATCATCAGGAGGAGAGGAGGACCTTATATCCTCAGGAGGAGGAGAGGAGGACTTTATATCATCAGGAGGAGAGGAGGACTTTATATCATCAGGAGGAGGAGAGGAGGACTTTATATCCTCAGGAGGAGGAGAGGAGGACTTTATATCCTCAGGAGGAGGAGAGGAGGACTTTATATCCTCAGGAGGAGGAGAGGAGGACCAGGTTCTCCTTCTTGAGTGGACTGCTCCTCTGAGCCTCCCCACAGTCCACAGTTTCCTCACTTTGCAGGTGTAAAAACATATTTACAGGTTTGATGTGTTTTTAATTTTATTTCTACTTTTCAGGGACGTTTTCATGATTATCGGCTGTTGTCCTTCTGTAATTTCTTTGGTATTTGCTCGTTTTGCTTCCTGCAGCTGCAGTCGTCTCTCTCTCTCTCTGTAAGTCTTTCTGTCAGACCTCCGTCCGTCCGTCTGTGACTCTCTCTGTCCATCACAGCGTCTATATGGGGCACAAACACCTTCCCTCCACCTTACATCCTCCTTTCTTTAACCTCCTTTTCTTTCCACTTCACCTCCCTCCTTTTCTCTCTCCTCCATCTTTTCTTCTCGAGCTCTTTTCATCTGGGACGATGCCGAGCGGAGCGGCCCGGCGGCGGTGAGCGGGTCTGAATTGTGATTAAGAACGAAGAGAGAGGAGCTGCTTTTCTTTGTTCTGCCCTCGGGGAGGTGTTTACTGAAGGGGGTGAAACATGGTGGAGCTGATATGAAAGACATTCAGGTCAGTGAGGATGACGGAGTACAGTGTTCGGATCAGGAGACGCTCACAACAGTTAGTATGTGTGTTAAAGGGACAAACAGGTGCTTTGTGCTGCTCATCACACCAAACTCCAGTCAAAAAACACGCAAATTAATCTGCAAGAGAGCCAATTTGAATCTTTCACTGATGCAGACACAAAACGACCTTTTCCTCAAACTCAAGGATCAATCAGACGAGTGACACCAGAATAATGATCTCAGCTCTAAAATCAAAGTGTTTTGGACAAAATACATTTAGTCTAAATCCTAAAACAAACAGCAGAGAATCACAAACACATCACAGCTATCACTTATTGTTCTAATAATTATAATTATTGAGTTTTCTTTTTATCTAAATGTGTCTGAAACCTGCAGCAGGCTTCAGAGCGTCAGACACAAACAGACGACTGTGATGTTTCAACTCGTCATTTCAGTTCTGCTGATATTTAATAAAGCAGGCCGACTGCTGATTCTCACATTTTCTATAAAAAGTCAGAAAAATGAAGAAATATATTTGTTGGAAACAGGTAAAATAATCTGATCGTCACATTCAGCCTAAAATATCTAATTGGTAAAAATGTGACGTCAACGCGTCCTGAAAGCTTCACACTCATTTCATCCGACACATCCTGAGTCCGACTGCAGGGACTTTTATCAGCGCTGGTTCTGCACCGCAGCAAGAAAATGAAGGAGAAGTCGACTGAAGCTCAAACAATGAATTCTTCCTCCACGTCTGAGCTGACGTAGCTCAGAGTTTCAGTCCTCAGACATGAAGGCCTCACAGCTCCTCCGTCACTGCAGTGTTTCAAACATGTGATTTTAAAGATTGTGGAGTCCAAACATCACGATCTGTAATCTAAAAGAATAAAAGAAATCTCTCCTGACGTCTGGCTGTAAGAAGGTTTCAGACCCTGAACGTCCTCAGTCCTCCTCGTGTGTTCGGATCATTGAAATCTGAATAATGAAGGCAAAATGTCCAAAAACATAACATTTATATAAAACTCTGAACTTGGTGATGTTTTTAAATAAATGTCTTAAATTACAGACTCATAAATAAATATCATAAATATCATCACACAGGCGTCGACACTGAGGACGCGACGCCGCCGTCTGAATGTCCCAGTTAGAGTCCGAACACACTCGTTTAATATTCTCACGTTATCAAGAAAATGTAAAGAAATGTGAAGAAAAGCATCTGAAATCATTTCAAGCGTCTGACACGACGCCTCGCTTCAACACATCCAGTCAGATTCACACTGTGTTCACATTAATGGAGCACAAATGTCCAAAAAAAACACAAAATCTGCATGAAATAACACATAAATCCAAAAACTCTGTCACATCTGAATATAGAGGACATTAATTAAAGCTCTCTGAGCATCACAGGCTCGTTTCATCCCACCGCCAGCATCACGGAGCAGAACCACCACGTCCACCAAACGTCTCAGTCAGAGTCCGAAAACAGACATTTTATAACCTCATGTTATCAAGAACACGTAAAGAAATGTAAAGAAAAGCATCTAAAATCATCTAACCCGTCTGTCGGGACGCTCGGCTCAGACAGAGACCTTTAACAGAGTCATCGTCACTCTGTGGCTTCATTTCCTGTCTGATCGACTCTGAAACCGGCTGATACGAGTCAAACACAGAAACACAGGATGGAATCCGTCCTGTGTTTTATAGAAATATCAGAAGCTGTTTCTGCGCGGTGACAGATTAAACTGTGTGATCACGGCCTCCTCCTCGTGTGGCCGACTCAGCGGTCTGGGACCGTTCTGGTGTGTGTTCTGGTCTCGGTGCCGGCTCCTCTCTGACAGATGTGCAGGAGCCGGCTGGCAGTAAACTGTGGTGATCTGGTGTGAGCAGGTTGTAAACATGGAGACAGTAAACAGCAGCAGAGCGTCGCTCGCTCTCAGTGGACAATGACACGGCTGTGAGACATGTGGCATGAATGGTGCAGCAGGCGGCCTGACACGGCAAACATCTCCACCTGGACTCTATCTGATCCAGCACCAGCGGGTCCAGGACTTACAGTCGGGATCCTGCAGTAAACATTTTCCTTTTGCTGCTGCAGCGATCGGCTGATTGTAACACGACGCCGAGTTTGTCTGAGGATTCCTCGCTCGTTTCTTTAAATCTGACAAAAATGTTAATTTTATTTCTACAAACCACAATTACAGACTCGTCCCAGAGGGTTTTACGGTCTGCACGACATGCGACAGCCTCGTCATTAGAGCGTGGATTCACATCAGCCGGAGCGCCAGCAGAAAAATAAAACGCTTTACTGGGAAATAAAAAGGGAGGAAACACACAACACACTCCAGGAACAGCACACACACATCAGCTAAATACCACCAGAGTCCACACACAACTTTGGGAATTTAAAATCCACTTTTAAAGCTCAGAACATGTCAGACGAGAGGGAACAATAAGAGACAAACACCGCCACCAAACTCCATTCAATAATCGGACGATTTAAAAAAAGAACCCTGGTGATAAAACAGCTGCAGCCTCACAGCTGGATGTGACGGACAGACACCCAGAGATGGAGCAGGCGGTTCAGTCTGCACAGATCCTGTTACACCAGGCCTTAATCTGCCCCCCCACCTCCACCCTCCTCACCCCATCAACAACCCCCCCGGGACCCCGAGAGGAGGAGACGCGGCCGAATCCCCAGAAGAAGAAAAACCACGATGACATGAGGCGACGACGGGAGGAAACAAAACTTCAGGCCGGAGAGAAAACGCTTCAATAGAGTCACATTTTCATTTAAATTACAAAATGAGATTTTTTTAAAAACTACAATTTAAAGTGTGTAAAACAGGCGTTTCACAGAGCGGACGGCTCGCGTCAGTCAGCCAGCGTCCTGCTTTAAATTCTCCTGCTGCCTCTTTTGTGTTCATTTAAATGACGGATTGTGCCTTTAAATCAGCATGAAAGCTGAGTGTTAATGAGGCCTTAAAACTTATTTTTAGTGTCGGCGGAGCAGCTTTTATTGTCGCTCAGTTAACTCAAGAATTAAACGTGTGTGAGTTCGCAGCTGTGCGTCGAGCAGCTGAACATAATAAATTTAAATAAGTGAAATAATGTTGGTTTCATTATTCAGGCTGCAGCACACAGAAATAAGAGTTTTTTAAAGGGAGTTTGGAATGAAGGAATTAAACGGCTGTAATTAATAAACACGATTAACATGAGAATAAATCAGCAGGAAAAAAAGAGGATGTTTGTTTGTTTGTTTGTTTGTTTATGGAGCGCCAACAAACAAACAAACAAACAAACAGGAAAATAAAAACATTCTAAACAAATTAAACTAAAATCGATTTGATGATTTTTAACACAAATAAAAAGAAACGAATTAAAACGAGTTTTTCACTGGAAACAAATGAATTAAATCTGGTTTTCAGATGACATCGTGTGTTTGCTGGCTGTTGGCTCGCGCGCGGTTCTGGTTCCGTTAGTTTCGGCCGCGTCACGAACACAAAGTCTCACACAGACAAAGTGCCGAGGAGCGCGTGGAGCAGCGCGGATCCACAGGTCCCCGCGCGGAGATAACGGTCCCGCTGCCGCTGCGCCGGCCGGCGGGTCCCGGCGGGTCCCGGCGGGTCCCGGCGGGTCCCGGCCCGCTCCATCACGCACAGACCCCCGCAGCCTCCACTCAACTCAAAGTCCCGTTAGAAGAACTTTTCGGGGTGTTTTGTGGACTCGGCCCGGCCCGCTCCGGGACAGTTAGTTGCGGTGTGTGTGTGTGTGTGTGTGTGTGTGTGTGTGTGTGTGTCTTACCGTTCTTCCTCCGGGGGTTGGCCTGTTTTCGCCTCTTGCAGCGGGGACCCTCCGCCATGATCTCCTGCTTCATTGATAAGTGAGTCCAGTCCGCATGGGCTCCTCTCCGCTCCGCTGCTCCTCCCCGCCCCGCTCCGCTCCTGACAACCAGCACACACACAGTAAATCCCAGAACCAGACCCGCACTGAGACCCGCAGAACTTCAGGCCGAGTTAGACTCCATCTACTCTCTCTGCCTCCACTTTCTGATCTGCTGCTCGTCTTTAGTTTGTTTGTTTTGTTGGAGCGCGTGCACCGAGCCGCCCGCCGCCCGCGTCCCGTCCGCCTGATCTGTGATGTGAGGAGCGACTGTGCTGGTCTGACAGGGGAGGAGACACACACACACACACACACACACACACACACACACACACACACACACACACACACACACACACACTCACACAGCCAAACAACTTTCTGACATCAAATATAAAAACTTGTTGATTTTGGTTCTTGAGGCCTCATCGATCATCGATCATCGATCATCGATCAGTCATCGATCAGTGTATCAGGAAGCCGTGTGAGTGACAGCCGTGGCGGAGACGTGTTGTTATATAAGCCGCGGTACCACTCAGGCCCGCAGTGTAATGTGAGTGCGCAGGTCAATAAAACCAACACATCTTTACATTTCTCATCTTTTCTGTTTTTCCTCCGATAAAATGTTTAAAAGCAGACTTTAACTCGCGTATGAATTCTGAGACGGAAGCCTGTCAGGGTCAATTAAATCTTCTGTAATCTTAATTTAATCTCAGGTTCACTTGATTCATATTTTCCTTCTTTTTCTGGAGAAACTCGGGTTGTCTCCGCCCGGCTGAGCGGCTGTGAGAGCGGGGAGCGGCGGCAGCAGGACGCGGGGACAGACCTCCTCCTGCCCGGCCTGCCTGCTGCTCTGCTCCCGCTGTCAGAGCGCAGAACCACCGCTCCGCTTCTCCTCCTCCATCAGCCAGCACCTGGAGCTGAGCGCGCACCTCTCCTCTCACCTGTCCGCGCAGGTAGAGCGGCTCAGGTAACAGGCGCTTTGATTGGCTCCTGGAAGAGAGCAAGGTGAGAGGAGAGGAGAGGAGAGGAGAGGAGAGGAGAGGAGGAGAGGAGAGGAGAGGAGGAGAGGAGGAGAGGAGGAGAGGAGAGAGGAGACCTACCGGAGTGCGTCCTCCTGCTGAACACACGCAGAAAAGAAGAGCAAAGTGCTGCAGCGGCACCTCCTCCCTAAAACATGAACCAGTGTGTCTGTGCGCTCCGAGGTGTCCAGAGGTGTGTTCCGGTGTGTTCCGGTGTGTCCCGGTGTGTCCTGAGGTGTCCCGGTGCGTCCCGGTGTGTCCTGAGGTGTCCCGGTGCGTCCCGGTGTTGCGCAGAGCGGTGGCCGGGAGGGGAGCGTCGGTCCGGGCGGCAGGTCGGGACTGATCCAGTGACGCCTCCTCACGCAGCCTGTCACCGCGCTTTTATTTTTTTATTTCCTGCAACATAAACAGGCGCGAGACCCTCCAGCACCTCCACCACCACGCGCCACCTATCTTCACGCGGAGGGATAATTAAGGAGTGCCCCCCCCCCTCCTCCCCCCGCCCTCCTCTGATCCGGATCACTCTTTGTTCCGGATCAGCTGGAGGCTTCAGGGTTTACATCAGCGGCTCGTGCTGCACTGAAAGCAAACTGCAGCGCCAAAGCATCTGATTGGCTGACAGGTAGATTACCTGTGCAGGTGAGGCTGTGAGCAGCAGCAGCAGCACGCGCTCTGCTCTCTCCCTCCACAGAGGAGGAGAAGCGGCGCATGCGCAGACCGCTCTGACATGGTTCTGTTTGTTTGTGTGAACAGATGTTACCTGTGACACGTCACGGTCCGTGACTGATGATGTCACGTGCTCGGTCCAAATACGGACACATCCGGACAGTGACTGACAGCTGATCTGACCTCAGGTCAGCTGTGTGAATAACGCTCCAATTAAAATATTAGTGATTAAAAAAATTCAATTTGTGAACAAAAATATTTTAAAAAATGTAAACAAATATTTAAAATATGTAATTTATAAAATTAAAAACTACAATAAACACAATAAATATATAATGAATAACTCCATCAAAGATAATCATACATTATTATTAAATGAAGTAAAAACAAAATAAATAAAAACATTAGATTGATGGTTTAAATGGTAACAAAGATTTAATTCTTCATTAAACATAATTAATTTAAATGATGATAGAAATATTCAGAAAGAAAATGTATTCACTTATAAAAACAGAAAAACAAACACATAAATAAAATACATTATTAAAATGAATCTTAAAACGTTAAAATAAATGTTTATAATCAGTTATTACAGAAACACCCACATGTTCTTCTTCAGTGGTTCAGGTGTCATGTGACCTCAGTCATGTGAACAGGTGGTCACTGCAGTGCATGATGGGTAATAGTTCTGTCTGACCTACTCTTTAGGTCAGAGATCTGACTTAAAACTTCATTTTTTTTTATTATCGTCTGTCTTCCTGTTTCAAGTTGAACCTTCAAATTAAAGTTTGCCTGTCAAAATAAAAGTCCTGTCCGTCACGTTGAGGCCTCACAGAGCAGCACTGCAGCGAGACTTCAAAATAAAGGTCAGGTGAGGTGCTTCCTGTCAGATCCCAGGTCAGTTTCACAGGTCGAGAACCAACGAGTCATAAACCTGCAACAGGTTTGTCATCCACTCATCGTGGTGTGTGTGTGTGTGTGTGTGTGTGTGTGTGAGTGTGTGTGTGTGTGTGTGAGTGTGTGTGTGTGTGTGTGTGTGTGTGTGTGTGTGTGTGTGTGTGTGTGTGTGTCAGTTTAAAGACAAACTGACATCCTGATTTTAAGCACATGGAGAAACTGTCAGGTGAGTCTCCATGACGACGTGACACCAGGTGACTCTCCTCAGTGTAGTAAAAGATAAAGATGTTAAAATATGACTAAGTGAGAGCAGTAATCTGTAAAGTTACTGGTCACTAAAGTTATGTAATGAATGTGTTGGAGGATGAAGTGATGACAGAAACTGTAAAGTACTTTGTGTTTCAGTCCAGTAACTTGAGTAAATGCACTCATCTTAAATTATTCTTACTTATAGAAGTTTGATCGTTATAAGTTCTGGATGTTATTAAATAAAGTTTTTTAAAATCATTTTCTGTTCTTATTGCTACAATGTTTCATTTGAGTTCTTTTCATTCATTCACATTTTGTTTAAACACTTTTTGTAATTCATAAAATCAGATGAATTTGACTATGTTGACTATATATTATTTACATTGTGACGCTCCCCTGATGGTGCTTGATGTCAGGTTACAGGTGCTCAGTTTGGCTCCTCCAGGCCTCCGTACCTGTGGCAGGTGTTAGATCTGCTCATGAGCTGGTCATGTGACTCGCTCACACAGGTGGATGATAATCTGTGATGGAGACATGTGGATTACCTTAATCTGTGTTTTGGGTGCGTAGATGGCGGGTGGGGGGTCGGGGCAGTATTATGGGGTGTTCGGGGGCTTTAAAGGGGTATTACACTAATCACAGTCTAAGAGTTCCCATTAGGCTTACGGGGGTCCACATCTGTCTGAACCCCGACACCGTGACATCATGAGATTATAATCTGAGTGAGGCGACATGTTTACATGTTTACATATCAGCTTCCATTTACATAAACTACATGATTACATCATCATGAGCTGAAGCCCCTCCCCTTAAAGACTTCATTAAAACCAGGCGGAGTTTTCATCTTTTACATGGTTCATTATTAAAGTCACAATTTATTAAAACACCTGGAACACCTGGAACACCTGGAACACCTGGAACACCTGAAACACCTGGAACACCTGGAACACCTGAAACACCTGGAACACCTGAAACACCTGGGACACCTGGAACATCTGAAACACCTGGAACACCTGGAACACCTGTCTCACTCCATCTCTCACTGAGGACGACGAGCTGACCCGGTGCAGCAGACTGGACTCTGTCAGAAAGCGGCTGCGATCACTGAATGTGTGAATATTTGTGATCAGGTTCTGGCGGCCCAGTGATTGGCGGACCTGGTCCAGAATCAGTGAAGGACCTGTGAGACCTGCTGGATGTTCCACAGGATCCTGCAGGATTCATGAAGTTGGATCTGATCGCAGCGTGTCGTCCTGACATGAAGTGGACCTGCTGAATCCTCCTCACACTCAGACAATGAGCTCGCTGCCAGCGGGTTCTGTTTCATTGTCCTGTCTCTCCACACACACACACACACACACTCACACACACACACACACACACACACACACACACACACACACACACTCACACACACACAGTGATCCCACACACTCCTCTGCAGGCCGGATTAAAGAGGAGGAATAAGACTCTCCTCCTCCCACTCGTCCTCCTCTCATCACGGCTTCCCGCTCAATCTACCTGACAGTCTTTTCACAGGTAGACTAATCCTCCCCTCAGGCTCGCACTGAGCCGCTCACTCTAATCAAAAGTCAAACCGTTCCTGCTCCTCGTTCAAAGACTCCTCATCGCTCCTCTTCCTCTTTTCACAGCACAAAGAACCTCATCCTCGCTCGGCCGTGATCAAGGTCAGCGCGTGAGCCCGAGAGGTCCGGCAGCGTCCGGAGGAGTCGTGTAAACCTGGAGGCTTGCTGTCGGATTAACAGGGAAGAGTGTTTCCTGTCAGTCAGGTCGGAGGAGGAACTGGCATCTGAACACAGGCAGGCTTTTATTTTGAAGCTTACAGTCAGCCGGCTTACAGCTGATTTCTTCATGAGCTTCTTTTAGCAGCCACATGTGCTCTATTGATTTCAGATCTCACTGACACATTTCATACAGCTGATTTAATTAAACATCTCCATGTGCTTTCAGGCTCCACCGCTGCTGCTAACGGCTAACGGCTAACGGCTACATCTGATCCGCTAACAACCTGCAGGCTGCTGCATCCTGACGGTCCGTCACCGAGGAGCCGGTGCAGCTGAGAGCACAGGAACTGTTAGCATTAACAGCTACGTGATGTCGGTCCTGTAGACGTTACAAGTGTCACAAGTTCGATTCTGAATCAGTAATCGATCAAAATGAGTTTTCAGTTTCATTCGTCAAAATCAAAAGCAGTCAACAGCCTCCTCACAGCCAGAGACAGAAAAACCTCTCGCACATGACACAGCTAGCTTAGCGTTAGCCTGCTGCTAGCTTAGCGTTAGCAAAGGAAACTCTGACAGAGATCCTTTAAAAACCATTGCCAAAGATCCATTATTGATTTGTTTGGGAAGAGGGTTCACTCTGGACATAAGAAATGTCAATCATTAGTATATTTGGCAATTAATACAGAATATATCATTTGATATGTAAAATTAAACATTGCGAGCACATGATTATATTCATTAAAATATAAAGTATATGAAGATGAGATTAATTTCACACATAAGTCTGTCGAATCTTTCGTATAATATGAAATTGCACGTTTAAAATATTGTCATAATTCTGTGTAACTGAAAAATAAAACTAGAAAGTTAATATTTATATCTTCATGTATGGAAACTATGTTTGTTCCATCAGTAAACTGAGTGTGTTGGTGGATGTCTGTCGTCTCAGCCTCACCTCAGACACAGTGTGTTCCTCTTCAGTCTCACACTGTCATTGTGTTGAACTATCAGTCCAAACATTCACTTCCTGTCTGTCAGATAGCAGCCTCCACCTCCTCCACCCTGACACTCACTGTGCAGTAATCGCTCCACACTCACATCCTCCTGTTTCCTGCTCAGGTATCTCAACACCACTTCCTCCTCCTCCTCCTCTGGACTCCGCAGGGAGGAGGTTGATCTGTTATTGCTGTGTTTACTTAATTAATAAAATGTGAGTACTGCAGTTCCACTCCAACCAATCACAGGGCTCCCTGATCCCAGCGGGTGGAGCTGGTACCTTGTGGTAATTATCACACACATGTTTTAAGATCGCAGATGCAGCCAGTCGCTCACACTGAGTCCTGCTGTCAGGCTCAGGATGCTGTTTGTCTTTATCAGAGCTCCTGAACGCATCACAGCACCCAGCAGGAACCAGCAGGAGCCAACACGGGTCAAATATAACTGACGGCCTGTCACTGGAGCGCCACCACGAGCGGCCCGCATCAGATACAGCGACCCGTTTCACCGCTCTGACACAAATATAGAACACACACACACACACCAGACACTGAACCTGCCTCGGATGAAAACTCAGTTGAAGGTTTTTGGTTCAGAATCCCGGTTCAGCTTGACGATGAAGCAGTTACTATGGCAACATGTCTGAAGCGAACCTGCTCGCCGGTTTTCAGTCCAAAAGCATTCAAAATGGCCGCTTGGTCAGCGACCAACACCTCAAGCTATCACACTGACATACCAGGCTCGGCTCATATCCAAAATCTGACGTCATAATCACAATAATCACGACCATCTTACAGTAAAGACGCTCTGTAACCTCGGCTCAGCCTAGCTTAGCTGAGAGATGCTGGGAAATGTTAGCTAGCGCTATCAAAAGCTCTGTTTCCTCCCTGTTTTCTCTCCTCTTTTAAAATCACGACCTGCAGAGTAATAATCCATCAGCAGTGGCAGCGGAGGACAGTTTTATGCTAAGCTAACACAGTGTGGGGTGCAGTTAGCTGTCAGGTCTCGACCTCTGCTTGTAAAATGTATTTCTTCCTCATAACGTGGAGAAACGAGCCGTCAGAAGCTGTTAGAGCTTCACACGGAGGATTACTGAGGATCCTGGACTGTTTCAGCGGCTCACAGAGCTGCTAAATGAAAACAGCAGTGTGCAGAGGTTTTACGAGGCAGCGGTTCAGATCTGATCCAGATCTGCTGCCTGTGGGGGACTCAAAGGGTCCACAACTGGATCACAGCTGGAGCTGAAGCTGAGGTGTTCAAGCTGATTAAAACTCTTTATTTTAGGGCTGAATGAGCTGCTCAGACCTCTTTAAGAGTTAATGCAGCTCCAACGTTTCAGCCGTCAGTCTTTAAACTTCATTCACGTGACAAAGAAACAGGAAGTGACACGGTGTGGAGCGCTGCAGCGATGAAGGCTCCATGCAGCTCGTCTTCCTCGCTAACTGTTAACGTTACGTGATCTGATGGGAAATGCATAAATCAATTCTGAACTATCAACACTAATTCAGACACATTTATTTAAGTCTGGGAGTGAAACGCTAGAAGTCATCAAACATTCATGACCGCCAGGAAGTGGCTGCATGCTAACGTTAGCTAACAGGTTAGCAAATATGTAGTTTTACCTCAAAGAACGGCCGGTTTCATCGTCTGATAACTTTTCAGTTGCTTCCCAACCAGGAAGTGATGAAACAACAACAACAGATTGATGTTCTGTGAGCGCGGCCTCGCAGGAACATCCTGGTTTTTACTCATATGATTTAATTTCCTAAATATTTGACTTTGTTTAAACAAAAGCAGCTGAACATGAGGTGAAATGTGTCTGAAGTTGATTCTCATATAGTTTTAAAATGATCCTGTACAGCTTTTACAGTTCTGACCAGCTATAAGAGGCCCAGCGTGACCCGGTTCTTCAGAACCCACCGGGAGAAAGAACTTTCTCTTCTTGTTCTGAAGCTTCTGCAGGTGACGTAAAGTTTGTTTGAGCTGACTCTGGATCAGACTGCAGTGAAGTCTCAGCAGCGCCTGTCGTCCTTCGGGGGGGCTGTCGGAGGCGTGGGAGGTTCAGGACTCAGATTAAGCCGCTATCAGCGTCTCAGGTGTTCCTCAGACACTCTGAGCCAAAGTGAACCTGATCTGAGAACAGGCAGGTCTGAGTGGGAGGTTCAATCCCTTTACAGCCTCGGAGGAACTCTCAGTGTCACACTTATTGTTTCACAGCTGTGCAGGAGGAGGACGAGGAGCGAGCGGGGTTCAGGTCTGAGTCAGGCTCAGCTGTCACACATGAAATACTTCAGCACAAGTAAATGTTTGTTCCAGTTCAGAATGAATTATGGCCGTTTAACCTGTTTTCATATTCAGTCTGATGACTTCATGATTGAGTTACAGTAATGTGATCGTTATACCTTAAATCACCAATTATCAGATTAACTTTAATGAGCCCAGGAAGGAAACAGGCAGCAGTGTCTCTGCATGTTTGAGACATTAAGCTGCTAAACAATTATGTTTAAGCCATAACTAATAATAATACTCAGTCTTAAAGGAGCAGTTCGCCAAAAACGTTAAAAATTTAATAATTATTTATGTCAGGACTTCTGTGGAGCAGTGACATCACAGGACAGCTGACACACAGGAAGATGTTTCTCTGTGAATATTGTCCGCTGAATTTACAAGAAGGTCCAAATAATGCAGAATGAGTCAGAGACAGAGTTTCACAGAGTTTATAAAGTGTTTCCGTGTTACTCAACAACTCACTAAACTGACACATTTGTTAAGGGAGTCTGGGGACTTTCTCCACGGGGACAAAGAAGGAGCCTATATTGTTCCTGTTTAGTGTCTTTGTAACATGTGACATGTTTAGATCAATAACATGTTTCTTCTTTCATAAATGGAGTGTAAATGGTGAAATCAGTGTAAACAGTGTGTTCAAACAGCTGATCAATGTTGGCAGGTAAGACTTTAGCACTTTAGACACAGAAGCAGACAGGCTGGTACAGACATGCTGCCACAAACTGACACTTTTTACAAGGAGACAAACAACTGCAGCTGAAAGATTTAATGCTGAATTTACAACAAGGACACAATGAGTTACAATCTGTCAGAGACACAGTTTCATCATGTTTGTAAAGTTTCACGCTACTCAACAACTGCTAAAATTAGCTGATTTGTAAAGGGAGTCTGGTGATGTTGTGGATGAAAGTTGGCCTCATGTTTTACGTTTAACACTGAATTTACAACAAGGACACAATGAGTTAGAATCTGTCACAGACACAGTTTCACTACGTTATAAAGTTTGTTTTAACTCAACAACTCTTAAAATCACCACATTTGTTAATGGAGTCTGGTGATGTGGTGTTGTGTTTTTATTCATTATGAACAAACCGTGTTCTGGAGTTGTGTTTGGAGCCTGAAACAGACACAGATCAGCGCCGGTACAGTGAGCTGGCGTGTCTGAAATGAAGACGAGTCCAGCTGAGCTCTCCGTCGGCCCTCAGCAGGTTTCTGTCTCCGTCTGACGTCCAGGCGATTTTTAGCCTCTCAGTGTTTACGCAGGAACCAGAGCGGGTCAGGACGTCCCGACAGCTCCGTGTTCGACCCCCCGACATGTTGTTTTAGGAGGTTGATTCTGTAATCTGGAGACTCCCTCGGGACTGAAACCCAACTGTGGGAGATGAAGGCCGACGCGTACAGTTGAAGGATTTTGCAGATATCTGATCTGAACGATTAAAAGCATCAAGTTAAAGAAACTTGTGAAGGCTTTCTCTTGTGTCTCTGCAGCGCCTGTGGTGGTTCTTTCTTCGCATAAAACCCGTCCACCCACATGTTGGTATGAAAACACAGTCTGCTGGAGACAATGAGAACATCCTACGTGGTGTATAAGCCTGTCAGTCGAGTGGACGGATGAAGAATAAGAAAAGAGTGACGAGGCTGAGAACAAACGCAGCGCTCTCTGTGAGGCTGGAGGAAGTTATCGGCAGAGTTTGTTTAGCAGGAGAAGAAGGTCCACTCCTCCCGTTTAAAGGCTGTCAGACCAGCAGGATCTCTGGTTTAATCTGTGTGTAGGAGGAGCTGGTCCGGATGAGTGTTTGTTCCTGTCGACAGCGAGGAGACGTTACAAAACCACCGAGGATTAAAACACGACGCGCTGCCATTAAACAGCTGAAACGTTCGTTCAGCATCACTGTTTGACCCAGTTTGATCTGAGACAGCAGCCAAAACACCCGAATTACCTCAAGTGGCACAACAAACAAATGAAAGTGTGTTTGAGCTCCGGGTCAAAGTATTTATCCACTGGATCGAAGAAGAGACGGATTCACAGTGAGTCGGTGAGTCGCTAACCGCTAACCGCTAACGTAGCATATTAATAAAGTCAAAACAGCAACAATCAGCACGGTTTGTCTGCGTGTAGCTCTACGTCTGTTTATCTCCTCTGTCCACTGTACGGAAACGTTACCGCTGCCTCCGACCTCGGGGATCAAACAGAGACGTAAATGGAACGCGGCCCTTGGATCATTTGTACCAGGCCCGGCAGGCAGAAGAACCACATGCAGAACAATAATTTGAACTGGAACTCTGACTGGAACGCAGCAGAGGTAAAGGTTAGCATCAGCAGCTACAGTCCATTTAGCTAACGCACTATTGCCCCTTTTCAACCGAAGCAAACTAAGTGATGGTTCTTGGCTGGTTCTGGTGCTGGTGCTGGGTCAAAGTCAGTTCAGCCTGTGAACCTTTTAACAACTAGTTTTCTGCTCCACAGGCATCGGAGCCGCCGCAGAGTCTCGTCATGTCGTTACTGTGTACGTCTCCAGATCCAGCATCGCTAGCAACACGATGACACCGAGTCAGAACCAACGTCTGCTGCTCCGGGCCGAGCTCATCTACACCGGCCCGTCAGGACGGGTTCACCCCGGGCAGGAACCGCCCCGGTTCAGAAGTAGATCTGATAATAAACTGATGTGACTGCAGTTATTCTGTTACTGAACTGAAGCTGTGAACAACATGTTGGTACCACAGAGACGGGCCTGAGACCCGTCTGTGTCTCACCTTCCACTCTGTGCTTGACTTCATGTCGTCCTGTGTGTCTCGTCTGAACACCTTCTCACACGCACACGCACACACACACACACACACACACACACACACACACACACACACACAGTGCTGCAGGGTTCAGTTTCTTATGAAAACAACACTTTAGACTTCAGTAAAAGACAAACAGATGATTTTTTACAGTGTAGCAGATACTGCTGACCCACAATCCCCTGCTGCTGCCGTGTGAAACCGGACCTGATGACTGTGAGCTGACGTCCTTGAAGCCGTGTTGTGTTTGGAGTGAAGTGTGTTTTTCTGGATTTAGACTCAGTGTGAAGGTTTCTGCTCTGGTGATGATGTCACGGCGAGCTGCAGTGTGATTGGGGGGGTGTTGATGATGCCGTCTGTGTTATGATAAGTGGTGGGCAGGAGGACCTCGTCTGGTTCTGGTGCCAGCCGGGGTGAGGATCCAGACACATGAGAGGCGGAGCAGAGAACCCTCCATGTGGGAACAGAACCAACATCAACAGAGCAGCGCCAGCTCAGCCGACCCGCTGCAGGACCCGCGTGTTGTTGTCACCTCCTACGTGTGTGATGTCATCATTATGTTGCTGTGACGCTCAGCTGGCTCCGCCCTGTGACCAGCAGAACACAGAGGACCCACCTGAGAACGAGCTCGCCCACAGAAATGATTCTATTTACAGCATCAACCAACGCTGTGAGAGTGCAGGCTGAAGTCCGGGCCGGCTCGCGGCCTCGCAGACCTCAGACCGGCTACACAAACTGAGCTAACAAACAGAACCGCGGGAACAGAACCAGACCTCCATCCTCAAACTGAGACACAAACACCGCGACACTCTGGACACGACTCAGCTCCAAACTGCTTTAAATATCAGCAGGACCAAATCACCTGATCAGGAGCTCCTGAGTGAGATTTTAAACAAGCCTGTAAAAATAAATCTGAAATTAATAAATCTGGGTGACTGTGTGATGTTACGTTGTGTTCGTTTATAATCTGATTAAAAACATGACTGATTTTTTTATGACACAATCAAACTACTTTACGCAGGTGTTGTAGTTCACTGACTCTTCAGCTGAGGTAGAGCAGATTTGTGGATATGAAGCGTTAGAAGTTTCATCTGTTTCTGCAAAAACCAACCAGGTCTTTACAGTCCAGGTGGAGTTCTCGTCTCGTCTCGCTGATTTAGAAGGAAAATAACATGAAACGTGTTTTGAACTGTCTGATTTCAGATCAGTCAGTGTGTGTTAGTGTTGTTCACTCACTGAAGGTTCAGAGACGGTTTGAAGAGAGTCGGTGTTGTTGAGCCTGCAGCAGGTTCAGCAGGTGGGTCCAACTCCACCATATGGAGAGCACACACACACACACACACACACACACACACACACACACACACACTCATCAAATAACGATGCTGTGGGACCGCAGGACGGGCCGACCCACATCCCTGAAGACTAAACCTGGTTTACGCTGGTACTGGAACTGGATCTGGTCCATAAACCACGACATTAAGAAAACACAATATTTCAGAAAACGCCACAGATCAGATCATCGGACCAGGGGCGGTTCTAGGGGGGGGCCAACAGGGGCCAGTGCCCCCGTAACTCTGAGTCTGGACCCCCCTGTGGCCCCCCTGACAGGGAGTCTGCATCAGTAACACAATAACAGATTTCTTGCAGTTATTTTGTTCTGAAGGTAAAAAGCAGAGATAAATTGTCTCAACAGTTTACATCCCAATCAAAATTGCTGAAATTGTAAACACTGCTTTGTCTGAATGAGGGATTTATCCTTTTTTCTGGGTTGTATGTGCCCCCTTACAAAAAAGCCAGCCCCAACCTGGCCCCCCTACTAAAACTGGTCTAGAACCGCCACTGCATCGGACCCTGGTGCAGGCGGGACAGCACTTCCCGTCTGTGATTGGACAGAACCAGACACCGTGGTGACAGTTCAGTTCACCTCTCAGCCTCAGGCTCGACTCTGTCGTGGTTTCAGGGTCCAACAGGATGTTTGAGGGGACAGTTATCCATCGTCAGTGTGTGACTGCAGTGGATGGTGGTCGGCACCGCCCCAGTTTGGAGAAGCAGCTGGAGTTCTGGTGTGGACGGGCCTGCAGGTAGACGACACCTGAAACATGTGATTGTGTCTCTGGAAAACAACTTTGTGGGTCCTCGACACGCTTCAACTGAGGAGGAAACGCTCAGAAGTGGAGCTGAAAGGTTTACACATGACAGCATCACACACACACATACTCACACACACACACACACACACTCACACTCACACACACACACACACACACACACACACACACACACACTCACACACACACACACACTCACACACTCTCTCTCTGAGGCTGTGAAGCTGTTTAAACAGGGCCGTGGAGGCAGCAGGTGGTGCAGACGTGTAGCAGCAGCGCTCTTTGGCCTGATCCAGGATCTGCAGGCTGCACTTCAGCGCCGTCACATATGGCGCCGCCGCCAACGATCACGCAACCTTTGAAGACTCTGAAATGAAGAGTTGGCCTCGACCATCTGTCTGCCGCCGGCGGCCGCCGCTCTGTCAACACACGCCGTTTGTTCCCTTTATCCACTTCACCTGTTTGAAGCCGTTTTCACCTTCAGTTCAGCAGAAAGATGACGGGAAGTTTCACAGGTCAAAGATCTGTCACAAACAAACCGGTCAGCGGCGTCTCACAGGTGAG
Source organism: Diplodus puntazzo (assembly GCA_963678695.2). Lineage (NCBI taxonomy): Eukaryota > Metazoa > Chordata > Actinopteri > Spariformes > Sparidae > Diplodus > Diplodus puntazzo. Next base: position 33,828,377 of record OZ023164.1, on the reverse strand, counting down.
GTTTGATGAAAGAGGAAGTGTTGGTTCGTTACGAAATCCCACACGGTGTCTCAACAGCTGCCAGAGGTTCAATGTAACACCATGAGAATCAGATAAGACCCGTCAGAGCTGCTGGTTCAGATCCTGGTCCACCTGTCCGTCCTCCTGCTTCAACTTATTTATTCTATAAAGAAAACTGCTGCGTCCAAAAGTATGAACGTTACACCAGTACCGGGTCAGAACACAGAGTCAGAACACAGAGTCAGAACACAGAGTCAGAACACAGGGCAGCGTGTTAGGGGCTGATTCAGTCCTGATCAATCAGTACGACAGATCAATGGGCTCCATAGATGTGTCCACACAAAGACATTCATACAACGGTCTCTGTTTTATGGAGGTGTCGTCCAAATCTCACAGTCCAGGTCTGAAACACACAGTCCAGGTCTGTCCCACACAGTCCAGGTCTGTCCCACACAGTCCAGGTCTGTCCCGCACAGTCCAGGTCTGATCCACACAGTCCAGGTCTGATCCACACAGTCCAGGTCTGATCCACACAGTCCAGGTCTGATCCACACAGTCCAGGTCTGTCCCACACAGTCCAGGTCTGATCCACACAGTCCAAGTCTGATCCACGCAGTCCAGGTCTGACCCACACAGTCCAGGTCTGTCCCGCACAGTCCAGGTCTGATCCACACAGTCCAGGTCTGATCCACACAGTCCAGGTCTGATCCACACAGTCCAGGTCTGATCCACACAGTCCAGGTCTGTCCCACACAGTCCAGGTCTGATCCACACAGTCCAAGTCTGATCCACGCAGTCCAGGTCTGACCCACACAGTCCAGGTCTGTCCCACACAGTCCAGGTCTGACCCACACAGTCCAGGTCTGTCCCACACAGTTCTGATCAGGTCTGCTGTTGTGCTCACTGATCGCAGGCAGAATTCAGACTGGAGACTTTGGAAATACATCCATGAAAAACAGCCACTGTAAAATCTCCACCAACACGTGGACGACACGTCTGCAGGCTGTCGGGTCAGAGGTCAGAGGTCAGAGGTCAGGTTAATGTATGGATCACATGTACAGATGATGCTAGCACAGTTTAGCTTAGCACAGCTAGCGGGCCGACCGTCGCAGCGACCTTTGAAGGACGGAGAACAGTCTGTTGGAGTCCTGGAACATCAACAACACTGACGTATAATTACGTCCCAACATGTCGGCTGTTGTTAACAAACTGTTATCAGATACAGGCAGCAGTGATTATATGTTACTGAGGTGAAAAAACTTGTGGACGCTTCAGGAATAATTTCAGAGTGAGTCTGGAAACTTCGAGCCTCCGTCACCACCGGACCTTTAATTTAAATCTTTTTATACCGCGGCAGCAGAGACGCTCGCACAAACATGGCTGCGCTTCAGGAGGAGAAGAAGAAAAGACAACAGACCATCCGGCAGCAGGTTATCCTGCAGCCAGTCCTTTCCCAGCATGCCTCAGTGCTGACCTCAGCCCACATCTGAATGTGAGCTTTGTGTTTTATCAGGACAGGAAGTGTGAAGACGACCAGACGCTGTTACATGTTCGACCTCTGGATCTTATCTCAGCTACATGTTATGAACCTCAGCGTCACATATTCTCCTCATGTTCTCACTCCCAACCCTTTCAAAATAAAGCTCCCCGACAAACAGCTCACTTATTGTTCATATTATAACTGTGTACTGTGATTAACATTGTTCCAAACCAAACCGCTGGATGTTTGTAACGACACCTGGAGACCAAAACAGAGCAAACTGAGTTGTGACGACAGAAATATAAAACTCAACCTGAACAAACGTAAAGTTGTGACATAAAGAAACGTTCAGTCTGAAGTTGTTTCCCTCCAAAGGAAGAAGAACGTGTGGAATAAATGTAAAAAGATCATTTTGTTATGTGTACAAATATATTTAAGGCCGAACTTAAAAATAAAACGGAAATGACAAAAAACACAAACTCAAACTATGATAAATATCTCTGGTTCTGCTGCATCGACTGTCCATAATGAGACCAGTGGACTGCCTGTCAAAGCATGCTGCCTACATTACCCACAATGCAACATAGCCACTGAGTGACATCACTGCAGGCAGTGGAGATTTAATGCTACATTGCTCAGCAGTAAACACACTTTAATGTGGAGAATTGGTGGAATTACCCTTTAAAGTAAAGAGCGTCTTATCAAATAGGAACTTAATGAATCTGGTTCACTGAATGGGATTCAAAAGTTTATCAACTGTGAATATTTGCAGGTAACGGCTGTGGAGTCAATGCTAACATTAGCATGCTAGGCTAACTAGCTTCAGTTTCAGAGTGAAATGTGAAAATGTTTCATCCTCCAAACAAACAGACGCCTTCAGTCATCGATGGCTGATCTCTAACTATGTGACGACCTGAACACACACTGACAGCTCGTCTCCTAGCAACACCGCCTCTCAGCTGTCAATCATCTGATGTCACGAGGACACTCTGACAGTTTCATTATAGTGACAGCGTGAATGTTGGACTGCAGAATTCAAACGTGTTCAGTCAGAATCCTGCTGCAGCTCGTCGTGTGTGCTGACTCAGACCTGCTGATGGAGGCAGGAGAAGAAGAAGAAGAAGAAGAAGAAGAAGAAGAAGAAGAAGAAGAAGAAGAAGAAAAAGAAGAAGAAGAAGAAGAAGAAGAAGAAGAAGGTTTTCCTGCTGGTTCTCAGGAGGAAAACTCTGAAACATGACACACGTGGAATTAACAACTTCCGATGGTGATCGTTAACTGAATGAGTCAGCTGATTGCATCAACACAATAACTAACAGAACACTTTAATATCAGTGATTCAGATTAATCACACACACTGCAGCACTCCTGTAGAACCTGACGGATCTCTGGGGATGTTCGTGTAACTTCATTATCTGTATCCGTCCTCGTAACGTCCGGGGCTCAAACTGAAGCTCATATCATCATCATTATTATTATTTTTATTGTTATTATTACTATTATTATTATTATTATTAAGAAATCTATTCACAGCCTCACAATTGGAGGAGAAATATTTTCAGAACAAGATTTTTTTAATCAACTTGAATAATTAAAATCCTTCTTTATCACGAGGTCATATATTCTCACATTGCACTCAGATGTAACTTTAATTATCTGTTTCAGGCTGATCTGCTGCTGTTAATTAAACATCAGCTAACTAAACCTTCACATAACATCAGCTGTCTCATGGACACCGCTCAGCAGCAGACTGCGTGTTGATCATTTCTTATTGGCAGCAGAGAAGCTAACAGGCCGTTAGCCTGCTGGAGCATCAGCTCACATGTTACTGTGACAACAAGCGGTGAAGAATCGACCTCAGCAACACGTAAAACTCTGCTTTTAATTTAAGAATCCAAACAAACCGTCTGACGTGTCATGAAACCAAACCTTCAGCCTTCAGTCTGATAAATAGTCTGAGATTTTCTCCCACACACACACTGCTGTGAGTCAGTGTGTGTGTGTGTGTGTGTGTTAACAGGGGAAATGGTGTGTGTTAAATGGTGTTAAAGGTGAGTGTGTGTACGAGCGTCCTGACAGTTTTATGAGCTGAGGAGAGAAGTGAAGGAAGTGAAGCTGGCTGAGAGCCCAGAGCCTGCAGGTAGCTACGCTAATGCTAACAGTCTGCTAGCACACTTCACTTCCAGTGTGTGTGTGTGTGTGTGTGTGTGTGTGTGTGTGTGCACAGACGGTCACATACAGATGTTTAACTGTGGTGATAACAGAGAGGAGCCTCAGATTATGTAGCTAACACAGTATTAGCAGGGCTAACGATGCATATGTAGCATCAGTTAGCTATTTTTATTGTGTCACACATTAGCATACGTTGGTAAATGGACGGTAAAGCCACTCACACACCAATGGAGCTGCATCAGGAGCCACTATTGGTTCAGTGACCCAACGACACATCGAACCACCGACCTTCTGATTGGTGGACGACTCGGACACGACTGTACAGTAAATTAAACATGTAGCAGTAAGAAGCTAATGTTAGGCTACAAACAGATGACATCACGGTCACATGACTGAAACGTCTCCACCACTGAGAGTCTTACTGCACAATTACTATCCCGGTTTAAACTGATCAATGTAAAGTTGTAAAGTCAGAGTTAGAACAGTCGTTTTTAGACGGACTTTACCTTTAAGTTCCCATGTTTGTGCTAAGCTAGGAACAGGCTAGAGGAGTAACAGGATACAATAACGTAATCAAGCATACAGAAAAAAGGTAACTGTCATCCAGCAGAGGGATTACTGACCAGAATATAATTTAAATACAGAATGATAAACTTGTCAGGAGAACGTTGCATTAAAATAACGAAATCCCTGTGAAAGAAAAAGGTGCAAGCTGCGAGTTCACCTCCTAACAACAAACCTTTATTCAGACACTTAACCGAAAACCTATATTAAAGAATTCAAGAGGAGGGAACTGAGAGAAAGATTGGAGATTAAGTATACGTAACGTGGACAGGACCGGGGCTAAACCGGATCAACCATCAGGACCAGGACCAGGAAGAGTGGAACAGTGGAAACACCTGAGTGGACGATCTGGATCATTTCCAACCTGCAGCAGGATGTTTTTTAGTCGTTGTCCGACGCTGCGTCATCATTTCCCTCATGACATCAATGATCCTGACACACACCTAGCATAGCATGAGCTGGTGTAAGCTAACTGATTTGACACAGCGCTCAGATGGAACTGTTCAGCTGGAGCATCGCGCTGTAGAGACGTCAGCTGTGGAACTCTTCACTGCTCTGATCGCTGCCTGCTGCTTCAGTGTGGCATGTTGCTGTTTTCAGACTCAGACTGGAGAAAGTGGCCGTCACACCCTCGCTCAGACTCAATGACACAACCAGAACTGCTCTGTGGGCCTCTGAAGACCGGCCAAAACCCTGATGAGTCACATCAGGCTCAGAACCAGGACCACATCACTCTCACAGGCTTCAGAAACAGACTGGGAGGGTATTAACGGAAATAAACTCGTCACATAGTATTTTATACATGTTGCTCATCAGGATTTCCCAGCTCGCAGGCGTCGTGATGCCTTCAGGCGCCGTGATGCCTTCAGGCGCCGTGATGCCTTCAGGCTCCGACCTTCAGAGCCGCCAGCTTCTTCCTGGACTCCACCGTTTAATTGACAATGTTCCAGAGAGAACCCGTCTGGAGCCTCCGACACAGACGAGTTCAGGATTTATTGTGATTGTTAAGATAAAACACAGATATTAAATTATGTTCTCATAAGACAGTCGGCTGCTGCTGCTGTCGGTCTTGAGTTATCGCGGCTAAATGGAGCAATCAGAACCACCGCGGAAGAATTTGATCAATTTGGTCCGATAACATTTGGAAAGTCAAGGAAAGCTGCGCTATTAAATTACTTTACTCTCATTCAGAACGCTGGCTGGCAGAGGTCCGCAGTGTGCCGCTCTGTGAGCAGCACCATGTGGACCAGGAGTGAACCAGGGCACAAGTTCTGGCAGTATGGGCTTAGAATGAACCGGGCTCTGCCTCTGAAGCTGGGTCCAGGTCTCAGTCTGCATCCCCGGGGCTCAACGTTAGCCGGCTGCTTGGACCGCTTATGTTAGCTGAGCAACGAGACGAGCAGGTAACTGTCCGACAGCACCAGAACCTCAGACTGGTGTGTTTGGACCCGACACCGATTGTGTTCACTTGGAGCCTGACACAGTTAGCCACTGTTAGCGGTTAGCAATGAGTGAAACTGTGTGAATCAGCAAGACCTCAGAGGGAAAACCAGAACATATCGTCTCCATAAAACCTGATCCGGTTTGACCCAATCACTGAGGATGGTTCTGAATGTGTGTTTTTGTTCAGTCAGCAGTGAAATACTGATCCAGCAGCTTCTTTCTGCCACACAGACAGAACCAGAGCCGCTGTGAACGAGGACCTGTCTGAATCCGTCAGAACGTTTTTCCCATTTCACTGGACCTCAAACCGGGCCTGGCGTTACCAGCAGAATCTTTCTGCTCCTCATCTTGTTTTCTGTCCCGCTCCGACACAGAGGAGGAGAACTGGAGGAATCTCTCTCATGATTTGGAAAAAACTCTCTGTGGTTATTTTTTCCTCAGAAATCCCCGTCAGTGACTCACAGAGGATCCGACTGAACCCAGACCCGAGTTCTGCTGCTGGAGGAAGACTCCTCCTCCTCCTCTGGTATGTCACCACTGGTCTGCTGGTTTGTTCCCAGTGAGCTCAGTGCTGGTCTGAGATCAGCAGGAGCTGCAGAGGCTCGGCAGCCGACTGAACAGAACTTCTGTGACGGAAAACTGCAAAAATGAATCCTTTGATTTTCACATGAACTCAGATTAAAACATGGAAAGAGAATAAAGTCACTCATGGTTTCTGATATTTAACATGTACAATGAAAATAAAGTCACAACGGGACATTTTCACTGTTTCTTCGCTTCTTTGTCGACACAGTAACTTCACAGGAGAGTTTGATTTGTGTCACTAAATGAATTAGTGGTCAGTGAAAGCAGCGTCCATCTTTAATCTGCAGCTTCGGTCGTCCGACACAGAAAACGTTTGATGTTGAATTTAAATCTTCTGCGATGATAAACGTGATTCAGCCGGCTGTGGCGACAGATCTGGAGTCAGTCTCACTCTTCAGTCACTTCTTTAAGATTCACAGAGAAAAACTTAAGTGAAATTAACCTCCAGCTGTTGTTCACCTAACCTGAGATCAGACGTCTTCAGGTCAGCAGAACCTGCTGAAGGTTCTGATGAGATGACCCGCGTGGTTCTGTTGGACTCAGCAAACAACCAAATGACTCCATGAATATTTGATTTAGAATAAAGATTACTTTAATATTTGCAGTAAAGAAACATCAACGTTTGAAGCTTCGAGCTCGTCGAAGAAGGAAAATGAAATAGTTCTGTTTGTTCTGTTTGTTCTGTTTGTTCTGTTTGATGTTTCTACAGATGTGTTCCGGTCCGTCCTCGTTACGTGTCCCTCAGCCAGAGACCACTGTTCAGGACTGAGTCCCAACATCTGCAGAGGTGAAACCTCTGGATGTGTAACTGAGACGTCGGGACGGAACCAGACGTGATCTTCTCCTAAACAACCAGGTGGGTTTGTGTCTGAACCGAACCAGAACATGAAGACATGATCACGTCTGTGTTTGAGGAACTTTTAGATCAGGTTTGTGTTGTCGGCCTGCAGCAGCTGACCCTGCAGCGGATCAGTCCACATCAACATTTAACCGAAGTCATGTGACGTCCTCTACGAGTCCTCTGTGACCTCTGAGCTCGACCCGCTCCACGACGCTCAGGTCCGGCGGTCCAGGGTCCGTCCTCTGACTGCCTGGATCCTCATTGTGTGCGACAGGTTACTGAGCGTGCTCGGTCCGCCCCCCCTCCCCCCCTCGCTCACTGGGGGCTAACACTCGCTCATCAGAGGAATTCTGGGGGAATTTATGCACCGTCTCCCGGCTAATTGAATTAGCCGCATCGTGTCGACAGTGTGTCCATTGTGGAAGCTGCACAATGTTGGGCTTCATGCGTCCAGAGCTCAGGGAGGAATTCTGTGCCATTTAGACCCCCCGCCCCCCCCACCAACAACGGCATCCCAACCACTGGCTCTTTATTTTGTTCCAGTCAGTGATCCGCCTCGGGCTCCATCACTGGACTTGGACGATCATTAACCAGCCGAGGGAGGGGGAACCCAGCACCACAGGACCGGACCGGGGGGGCGAGTCACCTACAGGGCACTGAGGGTGGAGGAGGTGGGAGGAGGAGGAGGAGGAGGAGGAGGAGGTCACTATGCTACATCTCATATACGACTGCTCATGAACACGTGTTAACTGATATATGAGCAGAGAGCAACACGCGTCCGTGAAGGAACATTAAATATGAAATCACACGAACATTTAGCTTCTCACAGCAGAAAATGCATATATTATATTGTTTATCACAACTTATCTGTACCGTGTGCCTAATGTGTTAGACGTCATGATGCCAGAGTCATGAAGGAGGCGGAGCTCCAGCCAGGTGAGAAGCCAGTGACCACTGTTAGAGACTGCGTTCTGACTTCTGTTCATGAGAAACCAGCAGACATGAAGTCGTTCTGCATGATGAAGTGGTTTCTGTGACTAAACCATAGAAACAAAACTTATAACCTATAAATCAGTTTGTTTATGTTGTGGTGACGTCAGCTAGGCTAGGCTAGGCTAGGCTAGGCTAGGCTAGGCTAGGTGTCCTGGCTCTCACAGTGCAGCTGACGGCAGACGTTGTGTTTTGTGGCTCGGTCGTTTGTTTTACTGGGATTCTGTGAGAAAACGTCTTCACATGGTCGTCACAGACGTTACACAACAGCCTGACCTTTAGTTTTTATAGACGTCTCAAAATACCTCAGCGAGTGACGAGTTGGTCCTTCATGTGAAGAAGACTCACAGCCTCCATGTTGTGTGACGAAGGTGAGCTCTGATGGTTCGGATGTGAAACGTGCAGCTTCTGTTCCAGCTGCTGAACAGTTCAGACCACCTTTATTTAAAGATGGTATCCTGATACAGGCAGAGTAACTCTGCACCACAACACCAACAACAGATCTTTGTGCTGCAACCTTTCCTCCCCGGGGCTTCGTGCGATTCACCAAAACCACTAATTAGCATGACTTCTGATAGTGGCAGCAAATAACACTGCAGCCATAATGGAGCAGTCACAGGATCACTCATATGACATCGGACTTTATTTGAAATTACACATTATGGCAGTAAAAGGAGCAGCTTTTAAAAGTCCTGCGACAAAATGATGAAGAGAGTTAAAGTCCCTGAAGACTCGTCAGTGAGTCACAAGGTCATGACGAAGTGTGTGACATCATCTCCCAAAGACTAGAAAATATATACAACAAGAAAACACAAGTGTTTGTACCGCAGATCATATATTTACTGCTGAACATTCAACTGTCCTGAGAGCCAACTCGCCTCAGAAACTGAACTCTGTCATTAGTTTGTTAGTTTCACTGGATTGTTTTCATTCGTTCACATTTCTGGATCTTTATTTGGTGTTTTGTGAATATTTGTGGTCCTGACACACGTTTATCTTCACATCTGTAAGTAATGTTGCGTTCAGTAACAGCTGGTCCTCTGTGTGGAGCAGAAACACAATCATTAACGAGCTGTTCAACGAGTCGCTGTGATCATCCTGATCATCAGAGTCACTGAGCGACTGGAATCACTTTTTAAAGAAACGAATACTGTTACTGCAACACAGAGAGGACGCCACAAACAATCAGCGAAATCATCTTTAATTAGACTTCACAGACAAATAAACGATTAAATAAACTCATGTCTGATGTGAACTGTGTTTTGTGGAGATGGAATGTTACAGTCGATCCTTCAGTCGCTCAGAAAACATCAGGACACAAAAACAGGAGCGAGGAAGTTTTTCACATCCTGTGAGAATATTAGTGATGGAAAGTTCACCTCAATGAACTCATCGTGTTTGATTTTATTGTAATTAGTGATGAAATCTTGTGTCGTCTCTGATCACGTGTCACACGGTCAGCTGTGTTTACCTGCCTGATGATCCGATCCAGGTGGTGCCGGAGCGCTCGATCCATCAGAACCATCAGAACTCAGAATCAACACAAACACACGAAGCATCAAGTCTGCCGTCTTTGTTCTGTTTCATTGAGTGGAAGTCACAAAGGACCAACTACGGATCACAGTCAGTTTTGTCTGTATTACTTTTAATACTTTATTATTATTATTATTATTATTATTATTATTATTATTAATATTATCATCTATATTTCTCCTTGGTTGTAGAATCAGGTGCTCGGAGATGAGCGGAGTGTCCTCCCGCTCCATCAGCTCTGGTGGTTCTGGTGTTCAGGGTGTTTTCACATGAACACGTCGGACATGTTGGTGTTATTCTGGTTCCGGGAGCTGGACCTGGTCCCAGCACATCCAGAATCTGAGCCTCAGCTGTTCGCGTCCTGCGCTGTGAGTCGACAGCTTGCAGTCGAGACGCTGTTGAGAAGAGAAGCTCACACTTCTGGTCCGACGGAGCATCGAAGCGACTTTCAAACGTTCTCATACGTTTTCATTAACAGTAAAATACGAGCAAATATCACAAAGCCGACGTTTTCAGGGCGACGCTGACGGGATGAAAGGAGGTTGTGTTCTACGGTCAAAGACGTCCTTATACTTAGAATAAACTTAATTTAACGCGTCCACATTTTGAGGTAATAAACCCGTCAGAGCTCGTTAAGCAGGCCGTTAAACGCTGCGCAGAAACACGAACATTAGTACAAAGTTAATTCTCCTCAGCCGGATTAGCAGCGTGAAGGAACACTGGGTTTGTTGGAACAACAACATCATGACTGCGTCCTCAGCTAACAGCAGGGCGCTCAGGTCGCAGCCCTGCGGAGCTCCGGATCAGAGGTTCAAACCAAACCTGCCACGGAGACGTACGAATAACGCCAGCTCACATCTTCAGGAACATCCCAACAGCTTCTAGTGCAAACACACAAACAGATCTGAGGAAAGAAAACCACCATCAAACTGTAATTACTCGATAAGATAACCTGCGTTTCCTTACTCAGGTCGTCAGTGACTGTTTTCACTGGTGCACGTTTCTTGTTTCCCCTGAAGACGTCAGAGAAGAACATCGTGTTTCTGCGCTGAACTGATCCGATCTCAAGAAAAATACATTTGTTTTGTCTTTCAGGTCATTTAATCATGAACACACTCACGTGACGTGTCTGAGGCGAGAGTTCTGATGGCCAGACTGTCCGAGAATAATGATGAATAAAACTAATGTTATTAACGCATTAATACAAAACCAGAGCAGGTGAACCAGAGAAGGACAAGCAGCCTCAGACTGACTCACAGCGTTCATCACCTCCATGTTTTTACTCTTTTCTTGTTTCCTTCGTGCGTGTGCTCTCGTCATCGTCGCCACCTCGACACACCTCGTTAATAACCGTAAGATCGGAGCCTCCGAACACGTCAGCGAGGAGGAGAGCAGCTGTGCACCTACGAGATTCTACGTACCGTATCAAGTGCACGCCAGATTACACTGTTGTTGTTTACCGCTGTGTGACAGCAGGTTGTACACACAGAAGTCTGACTACCTGGTAAGTCCTGGAAACACGTCTGAGCACAGCAGCGCTCTGATCATCAGGACTCATTCAGGGAACAAACAGTTTGAAGTCTGACCGACAGACCTGGTGAATAAATGAGTTCAGGCTTCTTACCAGGCGACATTATGAAGCTGTTTAATGAGTCAGATCACAGAAATCTCTTTGTCTTGATGATGTTTTATTGTCTCTTTAAATGTGAAGATGAAGCTGTTGCATCTGTGTTCAGACCACATGACATAAACCAGGACGACATCATCAACGTGACGCCGCGTAGGACAACATAACGAGCACCATGGTGACATCAGGGAGTTTACTTGTTGCTAAAGTTCGTTAACCGCTAGCTGCTGCTCTGACTATGAAACAGAGCTGCAGGATACAAACAGAGGAAAGAAAACTGAAGTAAAACCAGCCGAGAGCAGAACCTCACTGAGGGTTTGATGGATGTGAAACGGTTCTGCGATGTGAAACAAACTGGTTAACGTGTTGGAGGCCGACCTGTTCCCTCGCAGGTCGTCACATGACGGTTATAAATGTAAGCTCATGGATTCACAGCCAGCAGTTTGAGAGTATCTGTGTTCAGACTCGGTCTATAAATATGACGGCGCTCCGGCTCTTGAAGAGGCCTTTTGTGGACGCAGCTTCATCATAAATTCCTCCACGCTGCTCCACATTGTTCCAGGCCGCTGGTACAGTGGGCGCTTTATGACTTCTCCTCTCATCGGTCCTGCAGGAAACTTTGTTTACAGATTCACAAAATCCGAGTGGATATGCTAATGGAGCGGAGTACTACTGAGACCCCCCGGCCATCTCTGAGCGGGGCGCAGCACCAACAGACGGCTCTTTTGTCTGGTCCAGGACCGGGACTGTGCCTGGCCTCAGGGATCTGTTATTCAGATGGCGTCTGGTCTTTAGTGACCGAACATGACAGACACGCATAGCTCTGCTAATTCTGGAGCGCCTCTGGTCAGAGAGAATGAATAAAGTGATAAATAACGAATAGAACAGAGGACGGACTCTTCGCGGTGACGAGGTTAACCTCTGATCGTCTCGTCTGACCTCCAAACTCAGACAGGAATCTGACCTGTGAAGTCCTCACACACTGCGCACATTCATGCTCACACATCTCCTGATTGAACAGCCGTTTATAACCAGGTGGCTTCAGTTCAACCACCAGAACCACCAGAACCACCAGAACCACCGGAACTCTTCCTCTGACGCAGCGAAAGTAAAGCAGGAACACACAGTTCTGTCCTACATGTGGACGACTCAAAGAAACGTGACGTCATAAACAAACCAACAGAAACACAAACACAAAACTATAAATATTGTGTCAAATATGACAAAGAGTTTAAAGGTTTCAGTGAATCTGTGCTGCTGCACATGAACCCGCGACTCCAGAGACGCTGTGAGGACGGAAGATCCGACTGTGAGGCGCCGACTGAAGTACTGATCCAGTACAAAACCTGTCTCATCACTCGATACCAAATCCAACATCTCAGCGTCAGCGAGCCAATCAGCACGCAGCATGCTGGTTGTGCCGACCACCAGCCAACACCACCCAGCACCACCCAACACCAGCCAACACCACCCAACACCACCCAACACCGGCCAACACCAGCCAGCACCAGCCAACACCAGCCAACACCACCCAACACCACCCAACACCGGCCAACACCGGCCAACACCATCCAACACCACCCAGCACCACCCAACACCGGCCAACACCGGCCAACACCGGCCTACACCGGCCAACACCATCCAACACCACCCAACACCAGCCAACACCACCCAACACCACCCAACACCATCCAACACCATCCAACACCGGCCAACACCGGCCAACACCGGCCAACACCGGCCAACACCACCCAACACCGGCCAACACCGGCCAACACCGGCCAACACCACCTAACACCACCTAACACCACCCAACACCACCCAACACCATCCAACACCACCCAACACCAGCCAACACCACCCAACACCACCCAACACCGGCCAACACCGGCCAACACCGGCCAACACCACCCAACACCAGCCAGCACCACCCAACACCACCTAACACCAGCCAACACCAGCTAACACCACCCAACACCACCCAACACCATCCAACACCACCCAACACCGGCCAACACCACCCAACACCACCCAACACCACCCAACACCCGCCAACACCGGCCAACACCACCCAACACCAGCCAACACCACCCAACACCGGCCAACACCACCCAACACCACCCAACACCGGCCAACACCGGCCAACACCACCCAATACCGGCCAACACCGGCCAACACCGGCCAACACCACCCAACACCACCCAACACCGGCTAACACCGGCCAACACCGGCCAACACCACCTAACACCACCTAACACCACCCAACACCATCCAACACCATCCAACACCACCCAACACCAGCCAACACCAGCCAACACCACCCAACACCATCCAACACCGGCCAACACCACCCAACACCAGCCAACACCACCTAACACCATCCAACACCACCCAACACCAGCCAACACCAGCCAGCACCACCTAACACCATCCAACACCACCCAACACCACCTAACACCAGCCAACACCACCTAACACCATCCAACACCACCCAACACCAGCCAACACCAGCAAACACCAACCAACACCAGCCAACACCACCTAACACCATCCAACACAGGCCAACACCACCCAACACCACCTAACACCGGCCAACACCGGCCAACACCGGCCAACACCAGCTAACACCATCCAACACCACCCAACACCAGCTAACACCACCCAACACCGGCCAACACCGGCCAACACCACCCAACACCACCCAACACCAGCTAACACCGGCCAACACCAGCCAACACCACCTAACACCACCTAACACCACCCAACACCATCCAACACCACCCAACACCAGCCAACACCAGCCAACACCACCCAACACCATCCAACACCATCCAACACCACCCAACACCAGCCAACACCACCTAACACCATCCAACACCACCCAACACCAGCCAACACCAGCCAACACCACCCAACACCAGCCAACACCACCTAACACCATCCAACACCAGCCAACACCACCCAACACCACCTAACACCAGCCAACACAACCTAACACCAGCCAACACCACCTAACACCATCCAACACCACCCAACACCAGCCAACACCAGCCAACACCACCCAACACCAGCCAACACCACCTAACACCATCCAACACAGGCCAACACCACCCAACACCACCTAACACCGGCCAACACCGGCCAACACCACCCAACACCGGCTAACACCGGCCAACACCGGCCAACACCATCCAACACCACCCAACACCACCCAACAACGGCCAACACCACCCAACACCACCCAACACCAGCCAACACCATCCAACACCGGCCAACACCGGCCAACACCATCCAACACCAGCCAACACCAGCCAACACCATCCAACACCGGCCAACACCGGCCAACACCATCCAACACCAGCCAACACCAGCCAACACCATCCAACACCGGCCAACACCAGCCAACACCAGCCAACAGTTCTGTTGGTATTCTTCATCTCAGAATTTATCACATTCTGCAACCAGTTACTGTGTGTGTGTTTATCTTTATTCTAATAGTTTTGTATTATCTTTCATTCAGATTGTTGTTTTATTCCTTCCACTTTCTCTTTATTATCATTGTGTTTTTTGTGCTCTTCTTATTTCTCTGTTGTGTTTCCTGTCAGTTTCTCCCAAGTGGGATCAATAAACAGACATCTCATCTCAGACAGAACAGTTCTGGTCTGTTTAACTGGTGTTCAGGGAGGACCGGCCCACTGACAACACGTCCAGCACCAACAACAGTGACGGAGGCGCTCAGACTCCACGTACGTACTGTGGTCACTGAGATTTAACATTCATTCATATTTTCATGCATTTTATGATCTTTTATTAACTTTCTCACAAGCTGTAACTAACAGGGAGTGTCAGAGCATGTAGCTGCTAACAGTTAGCATCCTCTGAGAAAACACAGACTCACGTGACTCCGATCAAAACTATGATGAAAAGTTTTAACCTGTTTAGTTGTTTTGGGATCGTTGGACTGGACGGAGGGTTTGTGGTGAATCGTCTGTCACCTCGTTGTGTATCTGTGTTGGTGTGTCGCTGCTGTTTATTGTTCACATGGGTGCAGATCCCGGGGGGGGGGGGGTCATGTCCCCCCTAATTTCTGAAAACATGAATTATCCCCTCCAATAAAAATACCCTAAATTATTCAAAATTGAACAAATGTATTTTCAGACTTCACATTCTTCACATTTTAGATTCACATCTAAAAAGAAATGATTGAAACGGTGGAACAAATAATGTTTGACAAATATATTTCTGACTCCACATTCCCTCTCTGGTCTCCTCCACAATGCAAATGAATGGGTCGTTTTCACTCGGACGCTGACGACATCAGCAGGCTTTAAAACGACCCCTGAATCTTTCTCTCAGCTCCTGAAAGTGGCTGCAGCCTGTCGCAGAAGCAGTGTCTGTCCTGTTTGTACCTGTGTTTTTTTAGAACTGTTTATTGGCATAACTGGCATAATAAAAACATGATCAGTTAGTTTACACAGCTTGGTCAGGGCTTCATATTTTGATATTCATCCATATCAGTTAATAATGCATTAAGTATTCCCATACTCGGGGAGAAAGGGAAGATGGTGAGTAGAACTGTAGATCTGGGAGGGTTGGAGGGTGAAAGATGAGAACATGAGTCAACATTACATTTTCGAGACCCTTAAAATGATGATTTACTCATATAACAGTTAAGTAAGCAGTGATACGCACTGTTGGCTGTTTAGGACAAATAAACAAGAAAGGTGAGCACAGTGAATGATTCCCTGTGCAGAACTTTTTGAATGATGTGTCTGCGAGCCTCTGCAAAGTTGTGATTTATGGTGGCGTGGTACGAGCTGCATACGTTGCTCCGGTCCTGTGTGACTCACTCGACCTTTGACTCGTCTGAGTCTGTGGGAACTTTTATCATCTGAAGGTTGAGAGGAGGGAGGGCGGCGTCAGGACCGAGGACAGGAAGTGGACTGAAGGAGACACCGAGTGGACTGTTGTTGAGCTCTCGCCTCGGGCTCTCACTTGAACTCTGCAGGACTCTCATTGATTGATTGATTGATTTGTGCTGCTCTTTAAGGACTGAACTCTTCCCTGTGATCATCACCTGACCCTGTGATGTCACCTGACCCTGTGATGTCACCTGACCCTGTGATGTCACCTGCAGGTCAGGACGTGTTAATCAGTCGCGGCTCGTTGCAGCGAACAAAAAGATTCAACACACACACGACACAGAACTCGTTAACACACAGACACACTAATATAAAGAGACACACATCACAGACAAACACTACATCAAAGTCTGAACAATGGACATCTTCAGCTGCAGTCAGTCACTTCCTGTTGATTCTGAAGTTAATCAGGTAGGAAAACCCCGGTTCTGATCCAGAGTTTTTCCCCTGGCAGCGACAGGAACAACACAATCATGTGAGGTTTATTTCTGGATTGTTTCAGATGCTGAGCAAACATTAAACACATCTTTGCTTCAATTAAGTTCAATTAACTTCAATTAACTTCAATTAACTTCGATTAACTTTGATTAACTTTGATTAAAACGAGTCAACGAGGCGCCTGTAATTCGATTATATAAAAAAGGGGAATTCTGCTTTTTCAAAGGAAAATTAATAGTACGATGTGAAGTTGTGTTGGTGAAGTAAGATCTGTCTGCAGCAAGACTTCTGAAGGTCTCGTCTGCATTTTCACTCGCTCAGAGAAGAACCTGGACCTGCAGGACCCGAGCCGTCTGACACCTTCTGAACAGGATCAACATGATGTTTCTGTTGGACCCGACAGAATCTACAGAACCTGATTGTGTTCGCTGCTGAAATATGAAAAATGTTTCAGTCCATTTGAGCTCGTCAGAGTTTTACTGTGTTTGTGGCTCATAGAAAACAAAGTCTGAGTCACCTGAACGATGATTCTGATAATAATAATAATAATAATAACAACAATAATAATAATAATAATAATAATAATAATAACAATAATAACAATAGTAATAATGTGACTCAGATCTGTGCTGAGGCTGCAGGAGGTTTTACAGTTTAACATTTGACTTTATGTCTAAAACGTCTTCAGTGAACTGAAACCTGAAACTATAAACCAGAACATCTTTTCAGATTCTGTAAAACAAACTTTATATTTATTTACATTACTTTTACGAATAAGTTTCATAATTAACGTCATTATTTCAACACATCTCTGAACCTGGCTCAGTCTTTTAAGTGAAAGATTAAAACAGGATGTTTTATTTTGAAAGCTGCCGGGATGCACTGTGCTGCTCAGCTGTCTGACTTCCTGTCTGTCTCGCTCTGTGTTGATTGACTGGACTGTGGCTTCCATCAGAAACAGACTCGGTACATGTTCTCCTCCGAGCAGAACCGAGAGCCGGGCTGTACGGAGAGTCGAGCTGTGACTTGAACTCATCTCATACGTTTCGTACTCTGTGAATTTAAATGTAAAACAGATAAAGTTCTGCCAGAAGAGATCGACTTGTTTTTGTCTGAATTGAATCTGTAAATCGATTAGGTCATCCAGGTGTGAGCGTGACAGGAAGTGGTCGTGGCGTCTCACCTGACCCTCACAGGACACTTGAGGTCTGTCCTGTGGAAACCCCCGACCCTGACCACCGAGGAGGAAGAGGAGGAACGCCGCGGTGGAGCCGATCATATCAATTTAATAAGCTCTTGTTAGCATTGATTTAATCATGGACACAAGCTGCTGCTGCTGCTGCTGCTGCTGCGCTCCATATTTCTGAGATAATCAGATTGAGAGGAGCTGCTGCAGCGAGGAGCCTCTGCACCAATCAGACAACAGCTGCTTTACTCCCAACACGGACCAGACGGGACAGAGACCGACCAGAACACCTGTGAGCCCACCTGATGGTGTCTGAAGGATGATGCACAGAACACAGACAGGGACAGGTACAGGGACAGGTACATGGACAGGTACAGGTACAGGTACAGGGACAGGTACAGGGACAGGTACAGGGACAGGGACAGGTACAGGGACAGGTACAGGGACAGGGACAGGGACAGGTACAGGGACAGGTACAGGGACAGGGACAGGTACAGGGACAGCGACAGGTACAGGGACAGGGACAGGGACAGGTACAGGGACAGGGACAGGGACAGGTACAGGGACAGGGACAGGGACAGGTACAGGGACAGCGACAGGTACAGGGACAGGGACAGGGACAGGGACAGCGACAGGTACAGGGACAGGGACAGGGACAGGTACAGGGACAGGTACAGGTACAGGGACAGGGACAGGTACAGGTACAGGGACAGGGACAGGTACAGAGACAGGTACAGGGACAGGGACAGGTACAGGTACAGGTACAGGGACAGGGACAGGTACAGGGACAGGTACAGGTACAGGGACAGGTACAGAGACAGGGACAGGTACAGGGACAGGTACAGGTACAGGGACAGGGACAGGGACAGGAACAGGGACAGGGACAGAGACAGGTACAGGTACAGGGACAGGTACAGGGACAGGGACAGGGACAGGGACAGGTACAGAGACAGGTACAGGGACAGGTACAGGGACAGGGACAGGGACAGGTACAGGGACAGGGACAGGTACAGGTACATGGACAGGTACAGGGACAGGTACAGGTACAGGGACAGGTACAGGGACAGGGACAGGGACAGGTACAGGTACAGGGACAGGGACAGGTACAGAGACAGGTACAGGGACAGGGACAGGTACAGGTACAGGTACAGGGACAGGGACAGGGACAGGTACAGGGACAGGTACAGGTACAGGTACAGGTACAGGGACAGGTACAGGTACAGGTACAGGGACAGGGACAGGTACAGGGACAGGGACAGGTACAGGTACAGGGACAGGGACAGGTACAGGGACAGGGACAGGTACAGGGACATGATGATGCAGATCGATGAGTCTGGTCTGATCCACTTTAAAGACAACAGAGGACTAATTCAGAAAGAAACTTGGTGTTTAAGAAATAATCAGGATGTTTCTGTTCTGGAGGTTATTTAAGGAGAAGAAGAAGAAGCGTGTCTGCGCTCTGATTGGTCACACTGAGCAGAAGTGACGAGCGTTGGTGAGTCTCCGTTAAAATCCTTCAGACGATGGCGGCGTGTTGCTTCCTCTCGGTCTCGTGACGTCTCAGTGTGACCGCAGCAGAATCAGTCCGATCTGTTCTACCTGCTGCGTGTCCTCTCTCTGCGCCCTGATGCATGATGGGAGCAGGCAGCCGGCGTCTCGCTGTCTGTCCGCGACCTGTTTTATTATTCCATTTCCTCCTTTTCTCTGTGTCCACCTCTTTCTGCCTCCATCTGTCTCCATGTGACGCAGCAGTCTGCCTCCACCTCACAGTCGGCAGACAGTCGGACATTAAACACCAACATCAACTTTACTTCTTATTAATAATAAAATAAATCCTTCAGTTTGTGTTTCCAACTAAAAACACTGAAACTGAGTTTGTGCAGCTGAAGCACTGATTCCATCAGAGTCACAGTTAGAGATCGGTCCTTGGTCCTGATAACAGTTCATACTATCATACTCACCTGGCTAACGCTTCGTTAGCATTAGCCTGATTATAGAACACTCTTACTTCAGGTGAGTTTCAGACGTTTCTTCTTCACGTGTTCCCTGTGTGTTTCTGAACAAATGATTTAAACTTTAAACACGTTTATGTCTCAGGTTTTATCAGAGTTTATATGTCGTAGTTTTATAAATTAGAAACAAACTTCATGGTTTGTTTGCATCTTGACGTCTGAAGTCTTCTCGTGCTGATTTTACCAACAGGACTGAGGAACTTTGACTCAACCACCAGGGATTGTTTTGTATTTCTTTGATGTATTTGGTAGATTTTCATGGACATGGTATCTCTAATTTAACAATAAATCACTGTCTGACGCTCAAACGTTCAGAAATTTGCTGCTTCATTTACGTCATCAACCACTGAGAGGAGCTTTGTTAACCTCGACCAATCACAGCCTCTGTTACTGCCACACACAGCTGTGAGAGAGGAAGTCAACGACAGGAGCACAAGAAGAAGAAGAAAAAGAGCTGGAGAAGAGGAGGAGGAGGAGGAGGAGGAGGAGGAGCATGATGAAGAGGAGGAGGTGCTGTAGCTCTCACTGTAATGTGTTTTAAATCAGATAAACATGAGAGCAGATGTAAATGTTTGGTGGCAGCAGAGACAAACTGTCAGGATGAGTTCTCTCAAACTACAGACACAAACTGACTCAACCTGACAGCTGCTGGAGGCGGGGCCTAAGACAGGGGCGGGACCTGAGACAGGGGCGGGACCTGAGACAGGGGCGGGGCCACATGCTACGACTAGAGGCTGGGCCTGTAACTGGAGGCGGGACCTGCAGCTGATGGTGGAGGCGGGGGCTGAAACTGGAATCAGGGCCTGAAGCAGGAGGCAGGACCAGAAGCTAAGATTGGAGGCGGGGCCTGGTGCTGGAGGCGGGGCCTGTAGTTGAGGCTGGAGGCGGGGCCTGTAGTTGAGGCTGGAGGCTGGGCCTGTCAGCAACAGATAATTGAAGTTTTGGGTTCAGGACTGTACTGCAGCTGTCTCTCTACATTATGAGTGCTCAGGTGAGAACACTGAGGTAGACTGTTTACAGGTGTACATATTAAAGACAGTGAAAACACAACTGAGAAGATCAACAATGAGAAACTTCCGGACAGTCGACGCCTGCTGACAGCTGACGACTCAGAGTTCATTAACATCATCACGTCAGTCTCACTCCAACATTTTTGAATAGTTTGTGATTTATGACTTCCTGACCTGTTTCTGGTGATAAAACTGGTTTGAAAGTGTTTTCAGGTGAATGTGAGATAAAGTTTGTCCTGTCAACATAAGAGCACGTCTTTATATTGTGTTTGACTTTACAAAATAAGAGCGTGACTGTCAGCTGTGTGTCTTTGTGTTTCCTCTGTGGGTCGGCGGCTGTGTGAGTCTGTGCAGCACCTGAGCGAGCGGCTCTAAATGAACGGAAACCTTGTGAAATTAACTTCATTACAGGCTTTTCAAATAAAAGCCGGTCCCAGCAGGCAGCGCCTCCCTCCTCATCATTCTCAAATTAAAAGCAGCAGAACGAGATGAAACGCTGCCGTCAGACGCGTTCAGCCTGTTTCTGCTCCGAGATCAACTCAGATTTATGCTGCGGAGCCTCGGAGGAGATAAAATATGTTGAGCAAACGATTCTGCAGCGACGCATTAACCCTGATTACAGACACACAATACCTGAACTAACTCCATATACAGGAGTGTGTGTGTGTGTGTGTGTGTGTGTGTGTGTGTGGGCACAGTGAGGACATGTGAGTAAAGTCAAAATGGATCATATGAGTTTTAATCACGTTTGTCTCCTACAGGTGTTGTTTGTCTGATACATTCTGTCCTGATGTTCATGTGACCACGCTGGCTGTTTGAGAAGATGGAGTGCTGCCGGGCGTCAGGTCTCACACAGAACATGGTAGATGTATCTGAACGTTTAGTCGTCGAGTCGCCTGCTACGTCTGGTCCAAGTTCTGAGGGGGAGTTCAGGAGCGAAGCTGCTGGGAGGTCTGGTGGTGAACAGACTGTCATGTTAGGATACAAAATACTTCCTGCTGTCCTCCAGCTGCTCTGCCTCGACTCTGGACAGGTAGCTTTACTTGTTGCTAAAGTAAGAGCTAACTGCTGTGATCCACTTCTCCTCCGACCAGCGCCAGCATCTTTTCATTGAGCCCAGTAAGGAGCCAGCACCTTCGCTCCTAGCGCTCCACCTCTCGACTCTTCAGAAAGTGACGTCATAGAGAGTGTGAATGCAGGTGTCCTCTGTGGTGCTCAGGTAAAAACAATGTAGTGTGATGTAATGCACCGCGAGTCCCTCTTTAACATCCTGCTTTTACAGGACACGTGACTATGTGAACGTTAAATTACAGTTTGTCTGGCGCTTTAGTAATCTGTAGATTTATAGCTCACTGAATATTAGTTCATAATGAACGAACAATGAAATGATTTTGATTAATCAATCAATTCTTCTTCTTCTCCTTCTTCTACTTCTTCTTCTTCTTCTTCTTCTTCTTCTTCTTCTTCTTCTTCTTCTCCTCCTTCTTCTTCTTCTTCTTCTTCTCCTTCTCCTCCTTCCTCCTGATCAGAACCTGGATGTGGATCATGAAGTTCTGAGTGAAAGCCGTCAGCTGGCAGCGTGTCAGCAGCTCCTGGCTCGTCTCTGGCTGCCATCAACAACAATTATCATCAGCCTCTTTAACGGACAGCTAATTACGCTCCAGCAGCAGCCGTTTATCTGCTGCTTACATTACATCCTGACTGTGTGTCCCGATCGCTGCGTGGGTTTGAACCCCGGCCAGAGGAACTTGGCAGCCGCGGCTCGATGGTTATTAATATTCCTAAAGGCCTGAGAAAATAAACTTCCTGTCAGGGAGGGTTGCCATGGCGTCTCAGAGTTGACACAGCAGTCCGACTGTAGCCGTCATTGTTTCTAATCAGAGGCCCAACCGCTCATTATATTTCAATTTATGGTTTTTCTTTTCATAGATCTTTGTGTCGGTCTGAGAAACAATCTGTGAGACAGGAAGTGTCCCGCTGAGGGAAACAACAACATGTTTGTGTCTCTGAAGACGTTTCTCACCCGCAGAAGAGAAAAACGCTCTGCTGAGCTTTAATGAGCCAAAATCACTTAACTGATGCTTTTATCTCAGACTTTATTCTGAAGGATTGGAGCTCCACAGGGACCAGCCTCCACTCTCTCCGTATATCAGAACTTTTATTCTGGATCAATCAACACGTGTAGTTTCAAGTTTTGTTCATTTGTTCACATGTTCTGTCTTCAACAGTTTTTAAGGTCACAGAGATGATTGATGTTCTCACCCGACGTGGTGAACATGTTGGACAGAACTGCGACTGTGTCACAATGTTAACCACATATTTATAATTGTCCACATGATGACGAAGGTCTCCTGACTTCGTCCTCTCCTGCACGCCCTAAAACTCCACAAAGTGAAATGTTGGTCTGTGAGCTTTATTTTGAAAGTCTAACTGGACGTCACATATTTATAGAACAGAAGCTCTCTGTCGTCACCTGACTGTGTTTGTTACAGCAGGAATTCATGTTTTATCAAAACTTTTATGAAGAACAACTTCCTGACATGTAAAGTTCTGAGTGGAGCTGATGGTTCTGTGGATCCACATGGATGTAAAGTCAGAGGTTACACAGACATTTGTTCTGAGACGGAGCAGCTGGCGAGGAGGAACCAGACGATGACGGACACATTTCTGTGGCAGATGTTGGTTCTGTGCTCGTGTGTTTGCTCCTCAGCGGTTCTGTTTGAGGAGGAATCTGAGTTTTATTAAAAGCTGCAGGAAGTTTTCCTCTGAAGACCGAATCTGCTCACCGAGGAGAGAAAAACCTTGTCAATGTCAACTGATTACATTTATAACCTATTGTCACTTCAACTCCTTTCAGTGGTGTATTCACATAAACTAACACTTACACAACATGTCACTTCAGTTTTATTTACCACTTCTACTTCCTTCAGCACTTCTTTGATTTCCACTGTAACTTCGACATATTTCAAAATGTTATGTCTTATCTATCACTTCAAAATCTTCCAGAACTTACACTGTAAATACAGCAAGAAGTTGAAGTGGCAGTTAAAACATCACTTCAAGTCCTTTCTGCACTTCATACTTCAGTCCTGTAACTTCAGTTTAAACTTCATTTTCTTTCTATATTTAAGATTGAAAACTTGACCTCCTGTATTCACCTTCCTTCATTCTGATGGACAGTTCTCTGAATTAATTGGTTCAGAACGTCACTTCAACTTCATTCAGGGTTTCAACTTCAGGTACATTGTTTTTTTCCTTATATATATTTTATATATTTTAAACTCAAGCACTTTAATGTTCAACTTATTACAAAACTGAAACTTAAACTGAAACTTCACACAGAAATACTGCAAGAAGTTGAAGTTGCCGTTAAAATAAAACATCACTTCAACTCCTTTCTGTACTTTAGTTTAAAGTCCTGTAACTTCAGTTTAAACTTATTTTCTTTCTATATTTAAAGTTTGAAAACTTGACCTCACTTCACATTCCTTCATTCTGACAGGCAGTTCTTTGAGTTAATGGGTTCAGAATGTCGCTTCAACTTTATTCAGGGTTTCAATTTTAGGTACATTGTTATTTCCTTTTGTATATTATATATATTTTAAACTCAAACACTTTCATGTTCAGCTTATTACAAAACTGAAACTGAAACTTTGTACAGAAATACTGCAAGAAGTTGAAGTGGCCAAACAGTCAAAACATTCAGACATGCTTATATTTGCTCTGATGTCTCCAACACTCATAGCTTTTTAATTAATGTAGGTTAACTGACACTTGAACTCCATTCAGAGTGTTCACTTTACAGTTACACTTCATCCAACACTTCTACTGAACACCTAATCTGTTCAGCACTTCCGCTGCTTTCATTAACTGAACTACAACTGACACTTCATATCCTTTCGGTGCTTTCACTCAAACTCATACTAGCAACAAATTCACTCAGTGCTTCACACAAACCGACACTTCCTTTAACCTTAGTTTGCGCTTCATTTTCTTTCTATATTCAACATCACATCAGCTGATTCTTTAACTTTACCCTTCACAACACTCCCACAGAACACCCAAACTGTTCAACACTTCCACTACTTTTATTAATTGAGCTACAGCTGACGCTTCACATCCTTTCAGCACTTTCACTGTAATCAGTAGTGGTAAAGCTTACACACCTTCTCGGCATTGATACAGAACCCGACACTTCAGCTCCTTTGAGCTGTTTCACCTTTCTTCGTTCCTCTTTGGATTGATGCTTCAACATCTTTCAGTTTCAGGTAAAATGTGATTTGCTTTGATATTTGAAACTTAACAGAAGAAAAGTGTGCCGTGTTTAAAATGCATGAATCGTTCGGTAGTGTTCATCAGGACCACAGAACCTCTGTACTCCTGATGTTTTTGTGTGGAGACATTTTGTCGATGAGAGAAACTCGTGAGGAGAGTTCTGTGTGAATCTGGACCGAGTCGTGTGTGTTTGTATTGTCCTCGGTGTCGACCCGACGGACTTCAGAGCCAACAGACACATGAAACAGACAGATGAGTGTAAATTCAGAGCGTCTCTCTGTTGTTGTTGTCGGAGCAGCTGTGGCGTTAACGTCTCTGAGGGAGTTCAGAACCACACAGACTGAGGTTCTGATGGACCACCGGGAGCAGACGATGGATTTGTGTTCAAAAGCAGGTCGGCGGATTCTTCTCAGCTCGTTTATCAACCACGCTTCAGCTCCTTTCAGCTGTTTCACTTCAGCTTCGACTCAGATTCATTCAGCCCCCTTCACACATCACAGAGTGGAGTTCATCTGTGGAGATTATCTGGATCAACAGAACCTGGAAACATCAGAACCTTGTGTATTTCCTGTAATAATCCAGTATACAGTTCAATAATCCCACAGAGAAATGCTAACCTCCGTTAGCTACAGACACACATCTACGTCTCTCTGCAGCACGTCCTGGTGTAACACGGTGTAAAAGTGAACGTTTGACCAGCGACTTCAAACAGACTAAATTCTGCTGTGTTTAAAGATGGACGTCGGGTTTACGACATCTTGTAGACATAAAGTAGTTTGCTGAGCCGTCGACTTCCTCGTTAGTGGTAGACGGATTATTCAACATCAAACCTCCAGATGAAGTTAAGAAACCCTGACAGACACTCAGCAGTCGTCACAGTTAATGTTGAGATCCACAAAACAAAAGTGATATTTCCTGTTTCTGTTTTAATGAAACGACACTCTGCATCTGTCTGATTAATCTACAGAACCTCTGACCCGTCACGATCAGGTCTGAACTCTAACTGACCAGAATTAATTTGAGGAGGAATAAAGTGAAAAGTGCAGCGCTGCATCGGTCCGACATGTGACCTCTGAGACCGAGTTAAGAACAACAAACATTCATATATTCCAATTAGATCTGTTCCACTCCAGTGACTCCTCTGTTTCTGTTTTACATTTCTGTTTGTGTCTGCAAATTAACTCAGCATGAGGAGTTTCTTCTTCAACACTTCTTTAATTGACCAAAATATCATCTGATACATGCTGCTGTTTGTAAAACTGAGCATGTCGACGGCAGACGCTGCAGAGCTGAACCTGCCTCTGAATACAGATTCAGACCTGCTCGGATACCAGAGAAGAAGAAGAAGAAGAAGAAGAAGAAGAAGAAGAAGAAGAAGAAGAAGAAGAGGAGCTGTGAGTTTCAGTGTGAGCTTTTTAAATACAGTCTGACAGGTTTGAAACATCTGGTCGTCACGTCCAGATGTGCTCAATGATGAGAGACAACACAAAACAGACAGAACAGATTTGATGGCACTGACGTCAGAGACAGTAAAACACTTGAAGATGATTCAAGACAAGATTTCAAACCATCAAAATGGATTCAAAGGGATAAATTCCTCAGCTGTCCTGGCTCGAAAGCAGCTACGCTACATTGCAAGCTGGTAAGCTAAAAGCTACCAGTCCAACGTGGCTGCTGTGAAGCTGTAGAATAAACTGTGTATGTCTCATTAAATCACTCGTACAAACAGTCCCGTACAACTTCTATCTGAGGTGTCACTGATTTACTGGACGACTGCTGCTATGCTAACTGTGGCTAACCTGACTAGAAGTGGTTTGCTGACTTTTTGTACTAGAACTCAGTAAACTGGAAGACAACGTCATTCTGAGCTCCCATTTCTGAACGCACCATTATGCTAGCTAGCAAGATAGCAAGCTATTTATCAAGCTAACCTTCTATTAGCCAATGAGCTAGTTAGCTACTCATCTAGCTAGTGAAAGAGAACACGATTTAACGAAACAGCTAGCTAGATGACAACTTAGATGGCATGTTATAATGTCTTTTCATTTTTATTTTAATACCTATTGGGCTAGCGAGTTAACTTTTCATGCTAACAAGGCTGCTTTACTAGGCAACAGACAATATCAGCTAGCGAGCTAGTGCTACCTTGGGGATGTTACCGGGGGAATGATTATGGGAGAGAACACACTGGAGGCGCTGTCGAGGCTTCAGAAGAGCTAGCTAAGTGGGCTAAGCAATAATAGCAATGTTAGCATGCTCATGCACCACTCAGATCATCACTAATGAGAGTGTGTGTTTGAATAATTGGTGTCACCTACAATTAAGTAACGCAACAAGTTTTTAAGCTTTTCTAATTCTTCCCAACATTGTGTGAAAGAAGCTTAACTGTCAAGATAAAACTAATGTATTAGCCTAGCCACTGAATTAGCATGTCACTCAGCCACGTAGTTGTGAGAGTTGAAACATCTGATGATATTTGATGAACCCGCCCTGAGCCGGTTCTGACGGTTCTTGTTTGGCTGAGCGTGTTTCTGAGTGTGATGCTGCTCAGAGAGCTCGGTCACGTCTGTAACCTCAGGAGCCTTTAACTGTTTCACTGCTGGTTCTGTAACTCACTTCATTCTCTCTGTGTTCAAT
>OZ023164.1:33793165-33795665 GCA_963678695.2 Diplodus puntazzo | reverse complement strand
GGCTCACTCTGCTGTGATTGGTCGGCTCACACATGCCTGAGTCAGCTGTGCTCACTGTGTCTCTGTCGGGCTCCACTGGTGTGTTTCTGCTCTGGTTCCGTTGAGATTAAATCAAACAGCTGGTTTTGTCTCGTTGTTCGCAGGACGCAGCGACACATGTAGCATACCGCTGAGTGTCCTGTAGCAACAACGCTAACGCTAGCTGAGTTAGCACCAAAAACATGAAAACACTGGTTTAGTTTCATATCTCAGTAGCCACATTAGCAACATGCTAACACCTGATTGAACACCTGATAGCGCAGTGAACTTCTGCTCTTCAGCTCGTGCAGTTTGAACCTCGCTGACGGTCCTGCAGACGCAGGAAGTCGCTGGTGTTGCAGTGTGCAGGATGCATCATCACGCTGCTCTGAGCATCAGGCTACTGTTGGTTAAAACTTTCTGGTGATGACGTAAATCACTCTCAGCTCAGAGTTAGCTTAGCATGGCTGACGCATCAGTTATGCAGCTCAGCTCAGCTCCTCGCCACACAAAGGACTTCCTGTAGCGACCGTGTTGATATGAATGTCATCCTTCACATCCCGACTCATTCTGCAGCGCCGCCTGAACCCTGCTGACCACCGGCGAGTGTGTCTAATCAGCTGATCGCTCCACGCTGTTCCATCATGCATATCTAATGTGTGGAGTCATGTGCATCAGACTGTCCACGTCCAGCTCGGTTCAAACACAACAAAACCTCCAGACTGTCGACACAAAGACTCAGAAGCATCTGTAGAGAAAGAGTTTGTCTTCATTCAGACACAGACGAGACAAACAAGAGTAAATAATAATATAATAACACAATCAGATTATAGCAGAGACAAAATGGAGGTTATGAATCTGACACGCTGCAGCATCTCTAAACAAGGATTCAGTTAAAGAGGACGCGTCAAGACAAACACTTCTCTGGTCTTGTGCAGGAACAAACTGTGAAATAAAAGCTTAGCTGTTGTGTTTCTGTGAAACATTTGATTCAGTGTTTTCTGTGCAACAGCTGGAGCTCTGCCTCTGCAGACGTCCACATGACGGTTCTGTTAGCGTCCGGCTGCTGGTGCTTCACTCCACTGATGAACGTCTGCAGAATCAAAATAAAAGACGCAGGATCGACCGGGAGCCTGAAGACTTTGACCTGAGGTCAGTTAGTCGGCTGTGAACGCTGACGTTAGCATCTCTGGACAGTTAGCGACATGTTTAGCTCAGCATAACAAGCTATCTGACATTAGCCTGCTTGATTGGATCGCTGTTGGCTGAATATGTTGAAAAGATAAAGTCTGATGACCTCACCTGCACACCTGTGCACCTGTGCACAGGTGAGGTGGTCAGGTTAGCAGACACGTCTGAGCTGAGTGCTCGTCTGTACTGCAGCTGTGTGTTACAGGGCTGCACAGTTTAAACATGTGCATGAAACCACACGACGTCATCAACATGCTGAGGGTCAGAACAAAGCTCGGCGCTGCAGCTACAACAGGAACACGTTCTGAGGACGATCACAGCTGCTGGATTAACCGGCTGCTGATGAACTGTCAGTCTGTGTATTTTGCTGGTGTAAAGTTGTGACTGCGGCGAGTCGCTGGATGTGCGAGCCTCCACATGTCGGACAGATTAACACGATGGGTTTTAGGTGAACCTCCTGCAGAGTTTGTTCTTAGTTTGCTGGGCAGCTGCTCTTCTTGTCTCCTGCAGATTATGGGGACGTCCAGGTGGTGTCCTGCTCTCAATCCGTCCTCAAACAGCTTTCCAGCTGCCGCAGGAGAAAACATCTGTCCACTGATTGCTTTTTTGTAAGACTGATTAACAGCAGAAAGCCTCTGCTGCCAATCCTCCACCTTGTCTGAGTACTTTGTGTAACGTCTGCAGATCAAAGTAAATCCTCAATCCACTGCGCTCAGATCAGCTGTGCTGAGGTGGAGCTCTGCTCACAGACCTGCTGCACTGCACAGACCGCCGACACTCAGGCGGCTGCGAGAGAAACGAACATCTGTGGACCAAAACGTACGAGAATGTAAAACATATATAAAACGAGACAAAACAGATGTAGAGCTTTCTGAGCTCACACTGGTTCTAATGTGTTTGTTGAGCTCTTCTGCCTGACGACAGCTGACAGGTGAGCTCGTCCACCTGCTGAGGAACATCAGGATCAGTTACAGGTGAGCTGGACCGCTCACAGTAGCTCTTTTTAGACAGAAAAGGAGGCACATTTGCTCCACTGAGGTAGGCGTAAACATGTGACATGTAGTGAAGCTCGAAGTTTGGCTGTAAACAGTGACATAGAATTTCTCTTCAAAATAAGAGCTTTACATTGCAGTTTTCATTGAGTTTAGAACTGTGTTCTTAGCGGGGGGCTTTTAGTTTGAAAGTAGCGACCGTTCCTAGCTTGCGCTACAACAACAAGCTAACACAACTAAACAGCTGCAAAGACCGAGGAGACGCTGCATCTCCTGGATCTCAGCAGCTGTCCAGTTGT
>OZ023164.1:33750665-33790665 GCA_963678695.2 Diplodus puntazzo | reverse complement strand
CTGATGATATTAAGTCCTCCTCTCCTCCTCCTGATGATATAAAGTCCTCCTCTCCTCCTCCTGATGATATAAAGTCCTCCTCTCCTCCTCCTGATGATATAAAGTCCTCCTCTCCTCCTCCTGAGGGTATAAAGTCCTCCTCTCCTCCTCCTGACGATATAAAGTCCTCCTCTCCTCCTCCTGAGGGTATAAAGTCCTCCTCTCCTCCTCCTGATGATATAAAGTCCTCCTCTCCTCCTCCTGATGACATAAAGTCCTCCTCTCCTCCTCCTGATGATATAAAGTCCTCCTCTCCTCCTCCTGATGATATAAAGTCCTCCTCTCCTCCTGATGATATAAAGTCCTCCTCTCCTCCTCCTGATGATGTAAAGTCCTCCTCTCCTCCTCCTGAGGATATAAGCTGGTCTGCTGTGTTCACAGTCTGCAGGAGAGAACACATCACAAGCTGATCTCAGAACAGATTTACACCCTGTTAGCTAACAGTGTTTGCTTGAGCGGGACCACATGTTGAGGGTGTAAATCTGATCTCAGATCAGGTGGTGGTCAGACGAGCTGTGTGTGTGGTATAAATACTCGAGTGAATACCTCAATATTGTAGATGTGAACAATACTTGAGTAAATATACTTAGTTACATTCCAACACTGCTGGACTGTATACTATAGTCTTAAACTAAAACATGCAGCTGTTCCTGTTACAGCAGGTAACAACAGTGTCATCTGCATACGTTTGTATTTCTGTCACTGTTGAATTAATCAGTTTATTGGCTCATCCAAACTATTTATACCGCCTGCCATGTTTGTCATCACTGAGAGAGGAACTGACGCTTTAAAACATGTAACCCCGCCCCCACGGGTAGCCCCGCCCAATGCAAGACCCCGCCCCAGTGTAAGCCCCGCCCACCGGCTCGCTAAGCTTCTTCAGATGTTTTTACGAGCAGACGTTTCATCATCAGAGACGTGAGAGTGAAATAAAAGGAGGGCCTGAGAAGCTGCTGCTAGCTCGTCGACGTGAACGAGTCAAACTGCAGATCTGAGATCAGCGTGAGTGAAAGTGATGAAAATAAACATGCTGATTTCCTTCATTAGCATTTCTGTGCACATTAATGACTCTCAGTGAAGTATACAGATCAGATCAGACGTGTCGGCCTGAATATTCATGATCCGGCTCACCGGGGCCCCGAGGGACGAGTTCAAGGGCCCGCCGATATCTGCTCACAGAGATACTGAAGAAACAACAGCAGCTTCTACTACGATGCTGAGCTGCATTTATTCATGTCAGCTCACAGACGTTCATGATTCACCTCCACTGCTTCAGGTTTTTATAAACCAGCATGAACTTCAGCTCAGTCAGATGCTGGCGGTCGTTCTCCGGAGCTCTGGGCGCTGCTGGTGTTCTGTTGTTTGTCCTCGCTGCTCTCAGAAGGTACATTATTTTGAAGAGGTCTTCCTCCCTGCAGCTCTGGTATCAGCCTGATGGACTGAAGAGGAGGAATGACATCCTGGAATCTGTGGGTCTCTGGGAAAGCGAGCGCGGAGCCAAACACTCCTGTTTTCTCACAATGTGCCGATGAGACAGGAGCAGCTTCCTGTCGCTCACACAGGAAGTGGTGACCCCCAAGGTGCTTCACATGTGCAGAGGACATCGCTCGGGGCCCACATCATGTTGTTCTAACACTCAGAGCTTTACGCTCCTCTCCCACGCTGTGTGTGACATCACCGGTCCTGGCCCGCTCCGCTCCTGACAGACGGCGAGCAGGGAGCGAGGGAAAGTATGCCGGAGGTTCCTCAGGAGTTTATGGAGCTTTTTATAGACTCATTGTTGAAACACTCACCAACTGAACTGTGTGTTTATCTGTGAAATACTGCAGAACTCCTCGTTATCTGACGGCTGACGGGCTCAGATCTGCTCCGACCTCCGAGTCACAGCAGAACCATCACAGGCGTTCTGTGCTCTGAGCGCTGGATCCTGACCACAGAGTATTAAACTAAACTTCACACTGGTTTCAGTCTTCATGCTGTCACAGGTCTTTGACTTCAAGTCGAGTTTTACGGGACTGACTTCCTGTCAGGCTCAGATCCTCGTCTCAGTCTGAACTCTCAGTCTGAACTCAGCCAGCTGAGTAAAAAACTAAACAACACAAGAAAACATAAAAGTTTATTAATAATCATATAATACCTGTTAAATATTTTGTATTTTATTCTGAAATATTTACAAAAAAAACAAATGAATGAAAAAAAAGCAACAGTGTCAATGAAAACAATGACCGAGAAATGATTATAAAGATAAATTAATAAAACAAAATATAAAGAAATGGACAAATCCATAAAATCTGTAAATATATGAATATATATAAAAATACACTTTAGAGTACTGCATCAAAAAATGTGTAATAAAGAAATAACTAACAACAGTAACTAATGTTTTATATGTACTCATTAAGTCCATTAGAGTAAAAGTACTTTGGAGCTGAAGTAATCTGATTACAGTCTGTTCACAGCTCATCCACTTCCTGTCAGCACACAGCAGCCAATCACAGGCCTCACCTGAGCATCAGCTGACTCCACACCAGGTGAGCGGCGCCGGTGGCAGATTCATAACCGTGATAAACTTTAAACAACAATAATGAAATGATGTCATCTTTTAAATGGACCCATCAGCTCGTGTTAATAATAATAATAATGCTTCATGTTTACTGTAAATGAGGTTTTGATGCACATGAATCCGCCTCGTGTGTCACACATGATGAGTGAAGTGATAAAAGCCCAGCGAGCGGCTGCAGGAGGTTCTGGTTCTGATGGAGGCCCGCTAACAGCCTCCTCCTGCGACCCGTCTCCGAGCAGAGAGATGACCCCGGTGATCTGACAGCAGCGAGGACGAGAGCTAAAGTGAGACTTGTTGGTCGTCATGAGTAAAGACAGGAAGTGTGTGAGCGGCGGCGGCCGGTGGTCTGTCGCTCTGTCGGGAGGAGAGCAGTTCCCACGCATCAAAGACCACTTCTCTGCAGCTGAACGCTGATCCGAGGTCAGCTCTGAGAGGAGGCCGCGCCGCCATCCAGACTCGGTGCTCATTAGTTCAGATAACGCTGGCGGGGGCCGCCACGCAGGCCTCAAACTGAGAGGCTCCTAACAGCCGTCACGTTGTGACTCTGACCTCTGAGACAAACTGTGTTGGATCTGCAGAGAAGACGCTGACGTTCCACAGGAGAGACGTCCCTGAACGCAGCTCCGGTTCTTTACCCAGAATCCCTGGTTCTGATCTGAAGGTGCGGTTCTGAAACCAAATCTGTAGTTTCACATTGTTTACAGGCTGTGATCTGGGTCTCTGTGAGCTGCCGGGCCTGAAGTGTCCGTCACGTCATCTCTGCCGGGTTTGGACCTGAACTCTGCTGGACTGATTGTCACAAAGGTTCAAACTCTTATAAGATGTTTATTACATCGTCACGTGTTGATGAGATCAGATTAGTGTTAATAACGTCATAAACACGTTTATCTTACACTTCTAACGTCTTCTAACTGTTCGCAACAACATCAGGAAAACATTCACTGAGTGTAACAAACGTGTCTGTTATTTAATGTTTTACTGAAAGTTTTTGTTGCTTTATTAGGATGAAAACAAACGTTATGATGTATTATTAACAGTTAAAGATCGTATTTTAATCTTTCTGTCTACAAGTCATTTAGTGTTTGAACCCAGATCCTCCTGGCAGATTTACCAGAATAAGAGAAATGTGGAGGATTGAACGCGAGCTGGAATGTTGAAGTTTTTTCGTGAAAGCTGTCGGTTTCTTCTTCATGTGTCAGTAAACAAACAAACATCTGAACCAGTCACCACCTTTACAGCACGGCAGACGAGCTCTGATTGGCTGGTCCGCTGCGTTAAACGCGAACGTGCCGACACTTCCCAGCATTCACAGCTGAGATGAATTCATCAATGTAGACTTTCTTCATCACCATCTGATTATGAAACGCTTCATTAGGACGTGATGTAATCAAAAACAAACAGCAATAAAACAACAACATTAAGCCGCGAGACAACACGGCGCCGACGGAATCTGATTAGATGTAAACCGCCAGTTAATTAACAAACTGTTAATTGAAAACAAGGTTTGTAATGGTGAAATTAGCAGCATAAACAGATTTTTTTCCTCCTGCGTATGAATAATGCACAATCAGTTGTTCCTATTAGTGATTCTTCTCATCTGGAGTTAATTTCATTATGTAAATGAGCTCCAGGCCTCGTCGAACCTCCACTTTGATCCGTCCTAATTGTCCCGATCATCAAAGACGAGTCGCTGCTCAGTGGGAATAAATCTACACTCCTGCTGCTGCCGCTCTCCTGGAATCATATGCAAATACAGCGAGGTGATTACAGGCTGATGTGTCGGTACGTTCGGCCGGATGCATATTCATCTCTTCACGTCAGAGTGGAGGAGAGCGAGGGACTGACGGAGGAGTTACAGAGACGAGACATGAAAGGAAACTGATTCCAGATCTGTTTAAAGACGACACGGCGAAGGTGGAAGTTACAGCCGACATGTTCACGACGTGCAGTCAGTTACACAGTGTTCCAGGTGTTCCGGGTGTTCCAGGTGTTCCAGGTGTTCCAGGTGTTCCAGGTGTTCCAGGTGGTCCAGGTGTTTCTGCCCTTCAGACTCTGTGTGGTCGGTTCTTCAGGGAGTTCACAGCACTCGATCTTTGTCTAATTTACCTGATTTGGGTTTTTGTCTTCCTGAGCTGTTTGTAACATGTTGTCACATATTTTGAATTTTATTTATTCATTTAATTTTTACATTTCCAATAAAAACAGATTGTTCTAGTTTCAGTTCTGAGTAAAAAGTATAAACATTATTTATAATATTTGGTTGAAACACAGAGTTCAGCTGCAGCTCAGACGTGTAGTCGAGTAAAAGTACTCAGTTACAATAAGTTGTTGCATTCATGTGTGTAGTTCTTTGTGTGTTTTATGCATATTTGAGCGTTTTCATTTGTATTTACTGTATCTGTGTGTGTGTGTATTTTTATCTGTGTGTGTATTTGTTTGTGTTTACTGTATATTTGTGTGTGTGTGTGTGTGTGTGTGTGTTTCTGTGTGTGTGTGTGTGTTTCTGTGTGTGTGTGTGTGTGTGTGTGTGTCTCTGTGTGTGTGTGTGTGTGTGTGTGTGTGTGTGTGTGTGTGTTTCCCGTGGTGTCAGATGTCTTTTCCAGCTGAGCGTCGGCCTCTCGGGGGGGAACGTTGCCCCAATTTCCTAATCTGATTTGTGAGCAGCTCGTCTGTCTCGATGCTTCACTTTTAATTTCACCGTTTGAGCTGAAATGGTTTCACAGACAGAAGAAGACGCGTGCTGCCGCGGCGACCAGGGGAAATGAAAACAAAGGTGCTTTTATTTACAAACCTGAACCCCCCGACGACACACTCATGTTTATTTAATGTTTCATCTGCTTTATTTGTTTGTTGATGTTTTTGTTTCTCCAGGAAACAATAAAAACAGAACAATCCAGAGACAGAACACAGAACACAGAGTGCAGAACACAGAACATAGAACGCAGAACGCAGAGTGCAGAACACAGAACGCAGAACACAGAGTGCAGAACACAGAACATAGAACGCAGAACGCAGAGTGCAGAACACAGAACGCAGAACATAGAACGCAGAACGCAGAGGGCAGAACACAGAACACAGAACGCAGAACGCAGAACACAGAGTGCAGAACACAGAACACAGAACACAGAGTGCAGAACACAGAACGCAGAACATAGAACGCAGAACGCAGAGTGCAGAACACAGAACACAGAGTGCAGAACACAGAACATAGAACGCAGAACGCAGAACGCAGAGTGCAGAATACAGAACGCAGAACATAGAACACAGAACGTCACAAGACTTAAAGAACAACGTTGTTTTTCTGTCACATAATTTATTATAACAAAGTTTATTAAATTACTTTTCGACAATTAAAGACAAAATGATCCAGTTATAAGATACATTCATATATCATGAAATGTTAAGATTAAGAAAATAAATTAAATATATACACACACATTAACACACAAACACCTCGACTGTGAGACTGTTGGCCAATCAGAAGCCTGCCAAACAAAGGAGACACACAAAAAAACACCTGGCTCTGCTGTCTACATATATATTATGTCATATATAATCTGTAATATACCATAATACAGTATATTTAATGAGTTGTAGATGATCTAGCTTAAACCAACTCGGTTAGATTAATACTCAACATGGCCAAAAGTATCTGGACAGCTGAATGTTTCACCCACATACAATCCATGAGGAGTTGGGCCCATGTGTGTCCACATACTTTTGGCCATAAATAAATGGACACATCTGAATTATACATAACATGGCCAAAAGTATGTGGACAGTAAACATCACACACGTGATGTGTAACATGTATATCTCACATGTCAGCTCTGGTTCTCTGATCTGTCCACCAGCTGATCAGATTTCCCATCATGCCCCTGTTTGTTTAGGCTCTGGATGACATCATCAGGTGAACGCTGGCAGCAGATTGTTTTTTTTTTTTTTTTTTACCTTTTAAATCTGGTATTAGTGTAAAAATAAAAGCCTCTTACAGCCTGAAATGAAAATCCTCTGAGTGTTTGAGCTGCAGCCAACAGAGCGTGTTCAGGTATCAGTTCAGCTTCAGGATCATGATGGTGATGATGGTGATGGTGATGATGGTGATGGTGATGATGAAGATAATGGTGATGATGAAACCCTCCCCTGTTTGGACACACAGCCTCTCGGCACGCTGGATGGTTGATGACAGTGATGTGTAGGTGGAGGAGCTGATGGACGCTGCGGATGTCGCTTCATTTGGATATTTCCTGTGAGGACGGACGAGATAAATCCGACTCTTTATCCACTCGGACAAATATCTGAAATGTATCAGAGAGCAGGTTTGTGAGGTGAGCTCACGTAGAGCAGCTTAAAGCATGAAATCCACTCTGAGTGGGAGCACTCTGCAGCATGTGAAGGTATAAATAGTGCTCGCAGTGGAAGTGGACCGCGGGAGGCGAGGCGGCGGCGGCATTAGGAGCATATTAAGTGCAGTGGAGGCAGATAAGCTCCAACAGATGTGTTTGGGTGTTGACATTGTTTGTATTTGCAATCTGATAGATCAAAATGTTTCACTCCACTAATAGGCTTTTATTTTTGTACATTTTGGATTTACAGCTCCCCCCAAACCCCCCCGAGCGAGGATGTAAAGCCACTCAGTGAACTCATTTTAAAGGAGCAGACTGATGTTTTTACACATGTTCACATGTTTGATGTGAAGGAGGAGAAGAAGAAGGAGAATAAGGAGAACTGTCTGAACCAGTAACACCACATCACCAGACTCCATTAACAAATGCAGTCATTTTAAGAGTTGTTGAGTTAAAACAAACTTTATAAACTCTGTGAAACTCTGTCTCTGACTCATTCTGCATTATTTGGACCTTCTTGTTAATTCAGCAAATGTTCTACATGAACTTCTTTCTGTCTTTGAGTAGAAACATGGAGTCTGTTTGTCTCAGTGATGGACGGGTTTGTTTCATGCAGAGCAGGAAGTGACATCACATCACTGAGGAATTGAAAGTCATGTTTAAGCTCGTTCAGATCTGAACTTGTAGTCCAGATGAAGCAGCCGGCGTCGTTGGTCCGTCTGCTCCTGCAGGAAAAGATAAGTGCAGGAGGACGTCCAGCAGCGCGTCCGGCCTC
Source organism: Diplodus puntazzo (assembly GCA_963678695.2). NCBI lineage: Eukaryota > Metazoa > Chordata > Actinopteri > Spariformes > Sparidae > Diplodus > Diplodus puntazzo. Next base: position 33,782,942 of record OZ023164.1, on the reverse strand, counting down.
AGACAGACGCAGTGACGAGCTGCGTTTACACAACGTTATCTCAGAGAAAAGACTCTCCTCAACAGTCAGACCTCCAGAATTACACTTATCTCTCCCTGTGACGACTCTGACAGCAGTTAGAGGAATAAAAGTGTCTGTTCACTGGTGAGACACTGACTGTCCGTCTGTCCTGCAGCGTGTCTATAACACATTGGAGGTGTGTTACAGCTCCAGTGGTGCACTCAGCTCTCTGTGCTGCAGGCAGACTGGTGACTGAAGGCCCTCTGAGGGTTTGTGTCACTCTGTCTGTCCAAACTGACTCTGACCTCTGACCTCTGATGACCTGACGGCTGACATCAGCTGCTACAGAGACAGAGGCTCAAACACAGACAGAAGCTGAGCCACCGTCACAAAAATAACAACAGTTATTAAATATTAACTTATTAAAACCTCTCAGTGCTCTCACAACCTTCCTCAGTCCAGAGTGGAGTCAGTTTGTGCTGTGGTTTAATAAAGTCATGTTGTTTTTACAGGAATATGATCCACGCTGTGAATTCTGCAGCCAAACTGAAGACACAACATTGTACAGAGAGTTGTGTTGCATGACAACAACAGTTTACTGCAACAATCACACGTCTGACGGCCGAGGTCAGAGTCACATGTTCACACGGAGGTGAAACGTCTTGTTGACGTCGTTCCAGCTGTGACGCTAATGTTCGACACGATAAACACGTCATTCACAAGTCAACAATATCATTTATAATATACAAGATATTGTGTTGCAATGTGTGGGATGTTTAATGTATTTACAGTAAAGATGATTCATAACAATAATTGTCTGTATTCTTTAAAGCTACAGGGAACATTTGGGTCAATGTGCCGCAGCAGAAACTGTTTGTATGTAAAATGTTTGTGTATGTTAATGTAACATTTACATTGTGTAAATTTACAGTAGTGTACAGATATTATTCTGCAGTTATAAACATCAAAATTACAGAATTCAGCTGTATTCTGCAACAAAGTGTTAAAATACAGTGTTTTGCTAATAATAATAATAATAATAATAATAATAATAATAATAATAATATGATGCTGTAAAAATCCTCTGTGATTATTTTTCATTTACAACAATTAACAGTAATAATACAGCGATTCAGTGTGTGTTTAGGGTTCGATTACAAATTACAACATTTTACTGTTAAATTATTGTGTAAATTCTCAAATGCATTAATTAATGTTTATTAATATAATTAATATTTTATTAGTATTATTTACTGTTTTAATGTATTATTACATTGACTCAGTATCCAGTAAATTACAGGTAAATACTGTGATTGGAGAACTGCAACATTCAGTCATTTAACAGCACAATACTGTAGTTTTACAGTGATACACCATCAATTACTGTAATATTACAGTTAATTATTGTAATTTTAAAATGATCACAGATGATATTTTCACATTTATTCTGTAGAAACAAACAGAAGCTGGAAGTTTCCAGTAAAGTGAAAATACAATCAGAATCTTTACAGTGGATTCAAATGTTAAAGCGATCAACGTGAACACAACGTAAACACAACGTGAACACAACGTAAACACAACGTGAACACAACGTAAACACAACGTAAACACAGCATAAACACAACGTGAACACAACGTGAACACAATGTAAACACAACGTGAACACAATGTAAACACAACGTAAACACAATGTAAACACAACGTAAACACAACGTGAACACAATGTAAACACAACGTAAACACAATGTAAACACAACGTAAACACAACGTGAACACAACGTAAACACAACGTGAACACAACGCAAACACAACGCAAACACAACGTAAACACAACGTAAACACAATGTAAACACAACGTAAACACAACGTGAACACAACGTGAACACAACGTAAACACAACGCAAACACAACGTAAACACAGCGTAAACACAGCGTAAACACAATGTAAACACAACGTAAACACAACGTGAACACAACGTGAACACAACGTAAACACAACGCAAACACAACGTAAACACAACGTAAACACAATGTAAACACAACGTAAACACAACGTGAACACAACGTGAACACAACGTAAACACAACGCAAACACAACGTAAACACAACTTAAACACAACGTGAACACAACGTGAACACAACGTAAACACAACGTAAACACAACGTGAACACAACGTAAACACAACGTAAACACAACGTCATTATGAGTCTCAATGTAAACTGTGTTGTAGGAATGTGTGTGTGTGTGTGTGTGTGTGTGTGTGTGTGTGTGTGTGTGTGTGTGTGTGTTAACCTGCCTCACATGTTGGAGGCGGAGCTCCTGAACAATGTTAATCTCTTCCTCTAATTAAGTGAAGCAGCCGAGCGCAGAGACGCGATGTTAATGAGCAGCTCCTCCTCCTCCTCCTCTCCTCCTCCTCCTCTAATGAGCCTCATCAGATCTCTTCCAGTTGTTTCTGCTTCCTGTTTGTTCGTTACCTGTCAGCACATTTATTCACCAACAGAGTCTGTGATCCATCTGACGTTGTTCTGTTCACTGAGGAGTTAAACAGCTCATATGTCATGTTTTATTATTATTATTATTATTATTATTATTATTATTATCATTATTATCTAAATAAACAGTCTGACCGACAGATAAAAACAGCTGAAATGGTTCTGATGTGTTTTGTCTCCATACGCCTCTCATGTGCAATGTTGTCTCGCTTGTCTTGTTTGGGCCTTCAGAAGGACCAGAACCCTGGACCAGAACCCTGGACCACAGGTGAGCAGACACCAGAGCAGGTAGCTGTGAAATAAAACAGCAAATAACCACAAACTGACACCATAGCATGACTACAGCAGAGTCGCTCCAGATACACACAGCCTCCAAGTCCTCCAGCCGTTTGTCTCGGCTGGACTCGGATCAGAACATGCTCCATGTTCCTCCTGCAGGAGCTGATTTAATCTTCACACATGAATTATGAACGACACACTGATCTGAGTCTGTGTGGAAACATGAACGTGACGAAAATAAAAACTGAGTATAAAGTTTCACTAAATGACCCTCAGACCCTCCTGGAGGCCCCTGGAGGCCCCTGGAGGCCCCTGGAGGTCCCTGGAGGCCCCTGGTCCTGCAGTGTCCCCTGTCAGCAGGCCTGTAAATGAACATCGGTCCTCGGAGGGCGACCCCACAGGCCGAGACCATTAACTGGTCCAGGATCAGTTCATCTTGTCCTGCAGGTGTAATGTTTCCACATCAGGGAGCGTCAGTGAACCAGCAGACCATCAGAGCCTGAACACAACAGAGAACTTCACCACCGTAAACTTTAATGTTTCCTGTTCTCAGACACGTCACAGCTCTGCTCCGCTGCAGCAGCAGGAACCAGTCAGTACTCGCGTCTGATTGGTCGACTAGACTCCTGACGGCACGTCGGCCTCGTCTCAACATGGAAGTCCAGTAACTGCCAGAGGAAACACGTTAGTGGATCCTGTGGACTGAAATGTTTTTACTGCTGAAGCACATTTATAGAATCATGATGAACTTCATTAAACCACTCGGATCTGAAGTTATGGTCTGTGTTTGCAGAAGATCTGGATCATATTTATCCAACCTGCATCAGATTTAATGAGTCTGTCTTATTTTTCCTTGACGTTACTGATGAAACCTCATCGTCTTTTATCTTCTCTACGTTTAACTCCACAGCTTCATCCTGGTCACAGTTTGCTCTGCCGTCTCAGTCTCAGGTTGTCACACCTGTTTCATTCTATCATCATATTTCCTGCTGCTGTACAAATAGAAATCCAACCTCATGATCTTATCAGATATTGGTATGTGAGACTGGAAGCGTCTGAACATCCCGATGCGTCGCTGCTGCGTGTCCTGGCTCAGCGACCCGTCGGTGCTGATGAGCCCGTCAGTGTGCACAGAGTTAATCACTGTACGCTCTCCTGCTGCTCGAACAGCCTCCTCGTTGTCATCCGCTCTCACTCTTCAGCAGCAGACAAACAAATGTGTTTTTCAGCAGCGAACAGATAAAGATTTGATCCTCGTCGCCCCCCGAGGAGGCGATTTGGATGTGAAAGGAGAATCGGGGACAGTTATGAATGTGCGTTTGATTTCATAAAGCAACAGGGGGATCCGATCACACTGAGCTTCTTGTTGACCGTCGTCCAGATGTGCTGCCGTTCAGACGCGCTGCATCAATGCCGCCCTGTTCGCCTTGTTCTCCGCACACTGAGGGGCCCTGATGACCACCTCACACCCTTGGCGGGGGGCGGGGGGGCGGCGGGCCCCGCGGGGCGGCGCGAGGGACGCAACCCGTCCACACGGGTCACAACACAAACACCATATACTGATACTGCTGATCCAGTCAGACGTATCGACACGGGAGGGAAGTAGCTGAGTACTTTTACTCTGGTGCTTCACTTCATTCTAATTCTGAGGCTCTGATCGAAAATCTCGCTTCAGAGATCCGACTGTGAGGTTGTTGATACACACCAAGTGACTCACAACCTGCACCTTTAATGTTGCTTTAAAAATATGATGAACAATAAGCTGAATCAGTTTTATTGTTATTAAGCTAACGCTATGCTAACGGATGCTAAGAGGTAAACTTAACTTTGCTGATTTAAAAACTGATCTAATTAATTCGCCTCACTTCTTTTCTAATAGAATAATATTTATTTGCTTCCTTGTCTTTGATCAGTGAATATTCACCCCGAGAGTAACAGGAGCGTCAAACTCTTTATTTCTTTATTTAAAGTAACTCTGTTACTTACGTAAAGTAACTCTGTGCAGGTAACTAGAAAACAATCGTGACATGTTCAGGCCTTAAAACTGATTTTAACTTTACATTACTGGATTTGAAATCTCATTGGCTCCATGATGTGTCAATCATCTGGTGTGTACGTGGTTCAGGAGACAGAACAGAGAGCAGGTCACTGATTGGCTGTTTCCGGCTTTAGGGCGGGCATAGACGCTAAAATCTGCTCAAACGAGCCGTCAATCAATCTGCAGGATCTCCTGCGGAGAGAACAGCCTTCTGATGACCCGGTTCTGATGGTACAAACTGGACCTGTGAGCTTCATCAGTACTCTGTATGTTCGTCACACACTCATCCAACACGTGTATCCTCTGAGATGTTAAGCTGAAATGATTGCTATGCTAACAGGCTAATGTCCCTTAGCTTTCCAGCTAAATATGTTGATTTGCTAACAGGCTAACATGCTAAAGGTCGAAGAAGCAACACAAACATGTTATTAGTCCTGGTTTTATTCTGTTTATTAACATAATATGTTGTCGTGTGTCGTGTTGTTTCCTCCTGTTCACGTTCACATTGATGTGATGATGTCATCGTCACACGTGGCTGTGCAGCGTTCACTTCCTGCCGTGTGTTGTGTTCAGGGACACGTCATGCGTGCATGTTGTGCGTCTGATTGGAGCCTCGCGCTGACCTCCTGACTGCCTCTCTGTAGGTGTCTCTGCTCTCAGAGGGGATTTCCATCCACCGTCACATGCTGCTCAATAACACACTCCGTAAATCGCTGTGTATTAAAAAGGTCACGGCATGAAATATGTTGGAACAGACACGGATTATTGTCTATTATCCCAAATCCAAATATCATGTTCAGCTCAGCACAGTTCACGTCCCAGTGTTGTTTTTATGTGAATCACAAAACTGGATTCTGATTTTCTCTGCACACTTTTGTTAAAGTGTCACATGAGCACATGTTGCTGCTCGTCTCTGCTCCGTGCCGGATGTGTTACCACAGATTTGGTTGTTTCATGTATTTTAAAGTTTGGAACTGATGTCTTCTATTCATGTTGTTGTTTTGTCGTCACCTTCAGGCCTGAATTAAGATGATTTTACAGTGAATCTGTGTTGGATGTGACTCTTATTCTGGAGCGTATCACAGACGTTTGGTGCAGATATTAAAGTGATGATGGTAGAAGAATTATTAAATCATTCTGTTGAGTCAGAACCTTTTGGGTTCTGTCAGACGGTGTCGTGATGAGTGATGAGGAGGACAGCACGCGACCTCTGTGGGTTAGACACTTTCAGTTTTACTTTTTGAAATGTATAATAATAAAAACATCAAAACAGCAGAAACGGGTTCAGCCAGAGGTTTCATGTTGTATCGAAAGGTTTTTATTGTTTAGTTGTTTAATAAACTGAGAGATTTAATGTTATGAGTCTTTTAGTAAAATATTAAATCTGAGAGGATTTAGAATATTTCTGTCGACTGCAGGTTTGAGAGCGCCGTCGTCTGGATTAGCATCAATTTTTAAAAATGTTTTGAGGCTTCCCCTGGTAACCCATAGCAACCCTGTGGTTAACGTTCAACACTATGAACTCTGGGTAATTCCCCGTAGAAATGTGACCATAAACAGCTGAAGACCTCCGTGAGAGAGCCGTCAATCAGGTCTTACCGCCTCGTAACCCAAAGTCTGAGTTCTTCTCTCTGATTGGAGATTTGGGGTCATGTGCTCACGTGTGATGGGATTAACAGGGTGTGGCGTTCACATGCAACAACAAGTGTAATCTGAACATCTGTGTGACAAAAGTGATGTCATGTCATGTTAAAGAAGTTCAGCTATTTCTGTGAACACGTTGATCCTGAACTGCCTCTGAATGAAAACCATCGGACAGCTGAGAGCTTCAGAGTCGAGCTGATCACACATCAGGTCGTGTTTAGTTTTCAGACAAAGAAGAATCAGACTCAGTTCCCTGTTTTCTCTGTTCTGTCTGCGTCTGCCACCTGCTGCCAGTCAACCTGCACACCTGCGACTCGTCCACTCGTCAGGCTCCTGCAGGTTTAAACCCTCAGCCCAGTCAAACCTGAGCTCAGCTCAGCTCCACGTGAAAGTCCGAACCTCCGTCTCGTCTCCTTCCTGATGGACTTGATCTTTTTTAGATTTGCTTTAAAGTCTGAAATCAACACAATCAGAGGAATGAACGGACAGTTAAACGTCTGCTAACACACATAACATACATGTAGAGCCGGCGTGTGCTGCAGCATAATGCATTCAGCTCCTGGTGATGTTTATGTATGATGTCTCCGTGGTGTGTGCTGGAGCCGCCATTGTTTGCTGTATCTCTTGAATCTCGGCGTGGATTAGCGTCCCCTCAGCTCCTGTCTGTCTCTTATTGAAGATGAGTGCAGCATGCAGCCTGATAATCTTCATCCTAATGCAGAGACACCTGTCACAGCGGCAGAGTGCATCCCATAATGTCTCTGTAAGCAGATTAGGCTCGTCTAATGCCAGGTATTTCAGGAATATTCATGCAGCTAAGTGCTTATGTAATGTCTCCGAGCCTCCGTGCCTTTTTGTTTTGTCTCCCCCCTCCTCCTCCCCCTCCTCCCCCACCTCCTCCTCCGCTGACTGAGGAGCCCCGAGGCCTCCTCACCCACCTCCCCTCCTCACCCACCTCCCCTCCTCACCCACATCAAAGCCTCCCAAACACACATATACAAATCTCTTCATCAACACAAACCGTGAGGCTGATATTTGTCTGTCGAGCTCCGAGATAATCTGCTGCCGCCGCACTGAAACACAATATATCATTTACATCAGATAAAACCTCAATAACACACATCACACACTCATCCGTCACGCTACACACACACACACCACACACACACACACACACACAGGAAGGTGTTCTGATGGAAGACATCAATGAAGAAAAAGAAGAAGATTCAAATGGAAACTTCATTTAAACATTTAAACTCGTCTTATTCTGATCTGAGCTGCATACAATCAGAGACTTGTGATAAGTGGAGCGAATCAGAACCAGAACCAGAACCAGGTTTATTGTCACATAAAAGGTTTTTCCTCAGATTTTTGGTGCAGAACGATCAAAATACACAAAAGACGTGAAAACACAAGAGAAACGTCAAGAATCGTTATCTGAGAGAGATTAACAGTGAAAAGATGTAAAAGATAAAAACACGTTTTAATGTTTTTACGTCGACCTTCAGTTTGAAATCACATTAAAATAAAACACTGATTGTGTGAGTGAGAGATTTCAGTTTGAAGTTAAGGTAAACAAAACTCAAACTTTAGTTACTAGTTACTTTTCAGATTACACGCTGCGTCAGAGACAACAGCACATTGTGAATTTAATTCATCATCAGTCAGATAAACGAGATTGTTCTGCTGCTTCTGATCACAGCTTTACTTTGACTCCAGTGTGACTGCTGAGTACTTTTCACCACACTGAATGTTTTTGGTCGTCTCTGTGATTCACTCTGAAATCTACTTCCTACTTCTCACTTACTGAAGCAGTTCAGTGGCTTAAATCTGTGAAAAAGTGAATGGACTTCTGCACAGAGCGACGACTGGGAGCTGTGACGTTCTTCCTGGTTGCTGACTTTCACTTTCACCAAAGTAATCTTTTAACTCACTGACTGTTCGTGACTTTGTAGCGCTGAGTGTTTGTGAGCAGGAGGCGTCACTTTCATCCTGACCCCTGATTGGTTCCAGTGTAGTGACGTCATCCATTCATCAGGTACGTTCAGGTGCTAAACTGAGGTTTGAGCTGAACTTTCCTTCTTAAGCAGATGAATCTAAATATGAGCTTCATTGTGTAGCAGTCTGAACTAAAATAAACAATCTGTGAATGTGAATTTTGGAAGTTTTCTCTCAACTTTTCACAGCAAAATGTCCAAAACTGTGAACCTGACGGAGCGTGAAGACGTTTCTGTGTGCTGCTCAGCTTAGAGACGTCATGTTCAGAGTGGATTTATCTGTGACCTTCTGTTTGTCTCGATCAGATGATCGATCACGGATCAATAACTCAGTCTGACGGGCACACAGCTCCTCCTCAGTGCCTCTGCAGCGACTCGTCTGTGTTATTGTCTGTGATGAGGAGACTTCTGCTGACACAGTGGTCTTCTTCAGGCCGCGTCCGTACAGCGTCGTCAGTGTCCACGCAGCTGTGACCAACACTGTCCGCCTCTCTGCCGTCCCACAATGCACTGTTTGTGACGGTCGGCGGCGGGGGAGGAGGGGGGAGGGGGAGGACTGAGGAGGCTTGTCTTCAGTCTTCAGTCAGGTAGAGACGGAGACACGTTCAGACATGTTGGACCGCTGCAAGAACACATCTGGACCGGGACCACCAGGTCCACACAGGCCGTGATGTCATCGTGACATCATCACATCTTAATGTGGTTTAATGTGATCGATGTGAAAATCTGCAGATTCATTCAGAGTCCCAAACAACAGGATGATAAAAGACAGCCGAGAGTGACCGTGTGATCAGCCTCAACCAATCAGTGAGCAGCTTTAAGGTTCAGAACCACAAACCAGCAGACGGTCTGTCGCTCAGTGCGGGTCCTGCAGGTCCGGAGGTGTTCTGGAGGTCCAGAGGTGTTCTGGAGGTCCAGAGGTGTTCTGGAGGTGTTCTGGAGGTGTTCTGGAGGCTGATGTCAGATTGTGATCATGACAGAATCTATAGCTCAGCTGCTGCTCAGCCTGGAGCTGCTGAACAGAACCAGAACACTGACGACAGAAATACTGGTACTGGAAGTTAAACAGACTGAGCTGATCAACATCTCCTGACAGAGAGGAGAAGATGAAGAAGAAGGCTTTATTTATTGTATTGATTGAATTGTATTAATATGTAATTTTATTTGTTTTATGTGTTCTCTACCTAACTTTTTTTAATTTAATATCATCTTTTTTTCTCCAATCAAATGCATCAGTTCATTAGATTAAATCATTTGTGTTGTATTTAAACTTTATTTTATTTCTCTCTCCTCTCCTCTCCTCCTCTCTCCTCTTCTTGACGTCGGTGTGTCAGATTGCGATGATGTTTCTGTGTTCACATTATTCCTGCTGGATAAACTCGGTGTGTGTGTGTGTGTGTGTGTGTGTGTGTATGTGTGTGTGTGTGTGTGTGTGTGTGTGTGTGTGTGTGTGTGTGTGTGTGTGTGTGTGTGTGTGTGTGTGTGTGTGTGTGTGTGTGTGTGCGTGCGTGTGTGTGTGTGTGTGTGTGTGAACCAACACTGTGGCTGCAGACGCACAATAAGAGCAGCTCAGTCTTTGTTTCCGTGTGTTTACGCCTCAGGAGGAGATCCAGGACTGATGGAGGAGGAGGAGGAGGAAGGCAGGAGGTGACACAAACAAAAAGAGGATGAGACCAACGACAACAAACAGCAGCAGTGATGAAACACCAGAGTCACAATAAACCTGCATAATTCTCACATTTACTTTGTCTCTGCTGCCAGAGACCAGAAACAATGAGGAGACCTCACAGATCAACACCCACACACACACATGCACACACGCACACACATACACGCACCACACGCGCGCGCATACACGCACGCACACACACATGCACACACGCACACTGCCGTCTGTTCCCTCCTATAACACTCGTTCACCTGCAGACAGAACCGTTTCTCACTTCCTGGTTACTTCATGCGGTCCACTGGATATTTCCCAGCATGCCTCTGGCCTTAAAGGCAGGAACACAGCGGCCCACCCGTTGGCCGTCTGAAGCGTTTGGAGAGACTCAGACGGGAACAGTTCTGTTGGGTGTGTTCAGCTGCGTTGGAGCCACGCGGACGTTGTCGGCTCCGATTCAGCATGTGAAGTCTGAGGAGGAGGGCTGTCGGCCATCAGAGCCATCAGAGCCGTCGGATTCTCTGATTGGTTGTGTGAGTGTTGTGTGATGGTTGTGTGTTGGTTGTGTGAGTGTTGTGTGTTGGTTGTGTGTTGGTTGTGTGTTGGTTGTGTGTTGGTTCTAAGAGGGTTGTAGTGTTGAACTTCCTGCCGTCAGTGTGCAGCTTTGAAGCCTCAGACGGTTCAGATGTGTTTTCGTCCCTGCAGTGTTTCTGCTGAACTCGTGTTAACGACTCTTTAACAATCTCAGCTAATCACAGTCATCAGTCTGACGATCAGGTGACTGTAATTATGTTCTGTTCAACAGAACCGAGCTGCACAGGAAACTGATCGTTATCAACCGGATTCTGTTCTCGACTCATCCACCTGAATTTATATTCTGTGGAGTTTAGGTTTGTTCAGAATTAAGAATATTTTGTTAAAACAACATTTATTTAGGTGATTGATTGAGATCAGAGAGTTAATTCTGACTGAGGACCGGAACACGACTCCACAGCTGATCCTCTTCACATCTACCTGTTCGCTGTTTGTTTGTGTCGTCTTCATCCGACCGGTGGTCTCGTCCTCCAGCGTCAGGTCGGACTCACGGAGGTTTTTCTGGCGTGTTTTCCGACAGCTGGCAGCAGCAGCAGCAGCTTTAACGAGGAGCAGATGGAGGAAACTGAAGGACCAATGAGCTCTGAGATCAGACCATCAACACGCCTGGTTAACCCTGAAAACCACTTCCTGTTCCAGCAGGTGGAAACCTCTGGACGCTAATCTGTGACACATGACAGACGTCAGACATTTTACTCACTCTGACTTTAATTCTTTGCTTCGAAAGAAAACAGTGTTTCTGTTCTTTTCTCTGAAGCGAAGATGAAACCCAGCAGCATCCGGCCCTCAAACTACAGATCTGACTGCCTGAACATGTGGACTCACACCAAAACTGTCCGGATATTATGTCAAAATATAAGATAAAAAGTAAATGAAGCACAACGTCTCCACCTCCTCTCTGTGTGTAAGTCATGTGACCTCCACCTGTCAGTCACACGTTGAAGCGAGAACATGTTTGTGGAGAGTATTTGAAGTCGTCTCCACAGGAAGCAGCTCGGCGTCAGACTGATCCGATCAGTATGTGCATATTAGATTCATGTTAAAATTTGATTACACACGTCCAGTTTTTAACATGAAACTGAATATGTTCACTTTGCTCTGCTGCTGCCCCAGATTCACTCTGCAGCTCCACACGCTGCGTCCCCCGCCTGCAGCTAGCTTAGCATTAGCATCACTTCACTTGTGGAACTGGAGACAATAATAAATAAAGAGAGTAAATAATCCAGCAGTGAGATCTGAGTCAGTTCAGAGCAGAAATACATGAAAGTAGTAATTCAAGAACTCTTAAGAAGTTTGATAAAGTAAATAAAGACTTCATGCTTCACTCGTGTTTGATCTCAGAGAGAAACGAGCTGCTGTGCTGACAGAAAAGCCTTCAGTCTTGTGAAACTTGTGAAAAATGGGAGCAGAAAGTGTCACGAGTGAACTTTGGAAACAGAAATGTCTCAGTGCAGGAAGTTAAAGTTGATGAGTTGGTGGTGAGCGCTCGTACGACGCGTTCTCCTCACAAGGTCTGTGTTTGTAACTCTCTCACTCAGAGTGTTTTCCTGGTGTTGGTGGAGACGAGCAGCTCCACCTCTCACCTTGTGGCAGTAAAAGGAGAACTGGGTAAAAGGCTGGATGGATGTTGGGCAACAGCTGTCTGACTCACAGCGTGCTGGGTGTTAAAGTGCAGACTCAGCAGGTTTCATCACTCTGCAGTCTGTTGGCAGGTAAACGGTCGGTTCTGTCACAACAGCAGCGACCTGACACACCAGAACTTCCCCTCCGCTGCTCTCACTGCCGCACAAACAGGAACCGCTTTAACTTCTACCTCCTGACCCGCAGTGACCTGAACGCACCACGACACTGCTGCAGCTGTCAGTCATCATCATCATCATCATCATCATCATCATCATCATCATCATCATCATCATCGTCGTCATCATCATCAACACGTTATCAGAGCGTCACTCATCCAACGGTTCTGTTTGATTTGTGACCCGACAATTAAAAACAAAGATACAATCTGTCAGATTAAAACGTGTAAACCAGCTCCACCTCTGTTCATGTTGTTCAGTTCTCACATCAAATGTTTCAACAACGTTCAAACACAGAAATCCTCCAGAATCCTCGAGGTGACGAGTCAGAGAGGAACCAGACCCAACAGAACCAGAAGAAAAGGAGGTGAAGCTCCGAGTGAAGTCAGCACTCAGCAGAGACTCTGGTTCTGGTTCTGGTTCTGGTTCTCTGTCTCCTCTCTGTAACGTAGAAGATACAAACTAACCTCTGAGCTCTGCTCCTGTCGGTGACCGGCTCCGGATCAGAACCTGATGAGACTCCAGGTGTTTCTACCTCCTGGAGTTCTGTATCCGTACCGACTCTCTGATGACATGTTGTGTGTTGAATCAGAACACATTTAATTCTGATAATCTAAGAAGTGTAAATAATCCAAACTTTTCACTTTGTTCCTCACCGGCAGTTTCTGAAGTTCTTGTGATTTTCCAGCTGAACTGTTTGACTGAGCGGTCCGATGTGACGTGAGTCAGAACTGAGTCATCCTGCAGCGACGCAGACGAGTCGACTCTCTGATGATTCTACAAATATGAGGAGTCGTAACAAACTGCAGGATTTATATTCTACAGCAGAATATTTATAGTCACCTGCATGTTTACTGCAGAAACATCAATGGTTGTGAAGGAGTTTAAATCCTAAACTCTTCAGAAGGATTTACATTATATTTGTTCTCAATGAAGGGAATATTACGTCTAATAATGATCAGCTAAATGTATTTACTTATAAATCAATGAAATATAATAATCAGTCCAGTTTAACTTGTTACTGTTAATGTTACTCATGCATTTTATATAATTACTCTATTTCACAGCTACAGAAATGAACTGAAAACTAAAACGAGTAGTGTAAATATATTTATTGTTTAATAAAATGATTTCAGGTGACTTAAATAAAGTGTCACTTAATCTAAAAATGTTGATCAGTTAAATGAATTGAATCTAGATGTGAAGAGTCGATATATTGAGTCTGTTTGTCAGCTGGTGGAGTTTTAATTCATCCAGTTACTGAAGCAGTATTAATTCTCAGGTGTGAGCACGGAGCGCCTCCACCTGCCTGCTGGAGTTACAGTGAATGTATCAGTACAGTTTATAACCTCACACGGCTCCTCGTGTGTCTGTTCTTGGCCCTCCGGGGCTTCCATACCCGCGGCTCTTCCTCGTTGTGTTGTTCCTGCTCTTGTTAACAGCAGCTGCTGGATGGGAAACGTCTGTCTGACACTCGGCAGCTGAAGTGAGCCGTCAGGTCTGAGGCAGATTACCTTCCACCAGCAGGCCCGGAGGGAGCGCCGAGCTAACACCACCTGACACCTCCCTGGATGTATGATTCACGGGTCGGGTGGAGCCAGCAGCAGCGGGCTCTCCTCCTCTCTAACCGGCTCTGGCAGCCATGTTGGCCCGCTGTCATGTCGATCCACCCTGGAGCTGAGGTGACACTGTGGGAAACCTGGAGGAGAGCTTTACATCATCCTCTGTGTGAGGAGGTTCCCACCATAAATCTGCAGAGGCCGGCCTGCTGTAACCGCCTCACAGCTCCAGAACCTGTCACAGAACCATTATTGATTATTGCCTCAAGTTGTCTTGTTTCTCTTATTACATCATTTTGTCTCTTATAAGCTCATAATGTCTCACATGGCGTCTCTTGTGGTGCAGCAGCAGGTAGACGTGGACTGAATCAGATCAGAACCAGAACAAAGAGGTTCTGTGTGTTCTGACTCAATAAACGGATCAGAAGCTGAAGTATCTTTGTGTCTGACCTGATGCTGCATCAGGTCTGTCGGTCAGACAACAAGCTCACTACTTTTAAAATGTTTGCTCCCTGAAAGATCAGAGCTGTGCTGTGCTGAGACATGTTTCCAGGACTTACCAGCTAGTCAGACTTCCTCCACAGCTCCTTTCTGTCCTGTCTCAGTTCAGTAGATAAAAGTCCTGATAAAGACCTCGTCCTGCTCACTGTGCGCTCACAGATCAGAGGACAGGGTGGATGTCTGATGTCTTCACGCTCCATCGACCCGATCAGTCTCAGTGTGTTTGATCAGGACGTCTCATCATGAGATCTGCTGTTCAGAGGACGGAGCTGCTGACAGAGAAGCCATGAAATCCGTCCTGATACACCCGAGTTTATACAGACAGCAGGTCACATGTCCTCCTGCAGAGACGCTGGGACATTATTGAGACGGACAGATCAGCAGGATCTGACAGCTGCTGGAGGTCAGAGGTCAGACCAGGTCGGGCCTCAGACCAGATCGGGATCAGGTCCATATACTGTAGACATTATTCTATGTCCTCTGCTGGCTGACTGGATTCAGTCCTAAGAGAACTAAAGTGATGTGGGTCGTCTCTCTGGATTAACAGATGATTTTATGTGAGGTCTTAAAGCAGCAGGTCGTCCTGAGCAGACGTTCTCTCAGACTGACTCTAACAGACTGAGTCTGAGCGCTGCCGTGTGAACTCTGGGTGTCGGGCTCTCTGCAGCGACAGATGAAGAGCAGACGTTTCCTCCACATCTTCACCTTATTGCTGTTTGTTTGTGAAGTCTGAACAGACTCTGAGTTTCTTCATCAAACAGGCGTCTCTGAGCCCAACAGCTGTTTGGAAATTTCTTCATAACTTTCAACACTTGTGTGAACTTTCCTCCAGCAGTCTGACGGCCTGACCTCCGTCCTGTAAGCTCAGAGTGACGGCGCTGCAGGCTGCAACTACATAATCCTCAGTGTGCAGACATTCACCTGCTGGACGGCTTAAAACTGCAGTTTTCTAAAGGAGGTTCTGTATTGGAGTAAAGAGCAACAAGGGAGGTGAAGTTAGAAGATGCTGTATATAAACCAAAGTATGACAAATGTTTAAAAGGCTCACGTCTAATAAAGAAATCTTTGTCCGCAATAATGTAAAAATGTTGAACTTGATTTATATGAAACAGGAGAAAGTTTACAGGAAAGCACACAGACAGAAAAACTGAAAAGAAACCAGACTGTGGATTAAAATACACAACAAGTAGGAGAAACATTCAAACACTGTTCAGTTTCTATCTATAATGTGTGAACAAAGTAGAAACATTTACGTTTAGATTTCTCAGATATACTAAAAGTATCAGTGAGCTTGTTTCTCATTGGGATTCATGTGGCGTTCTGCAGGGTTTCATACTCGGCCCTCTACTTTACTTTTATACCTTAATTCTGTAACAGACTGCTGACACTTTCACATCTCATAGTGATAATTAGATTCTCTGCAAACCACAGAGATGTTCAAACTTTCAGCTGCTTTTGGTTTTCTGTGAATTTTATATTATGATACGACGTGTTTGTGCTCTGGTTGGGTTTAGATACAAAAACCCACAAAGTTAGATTAAGGAAAACATCATGTTCTGTCTTAAAATACCTGCTTCTGTAACATGTTTGGTTGTGTTGCTGGTTGTGTTGCTGGTTGTGTTGCTGGTTGAGTTGCTGCTTGTGTTGCTGGTTGTGCTCTGGTTGTGCTCTGGTTGTGTTGCTGGTTGAGTTGCTGCTTGTGTTGCTGGTTGTGCTGCTGGCTATGCTCTGGTTGTGTTGCTGGTTGTGTTGCTGGTTGTGCTCTGGTTGTGCTCTGGTTGTGTTGCTGGTTGAGTTGCTGCTTGTGTTGCTGGTTGTGCTGCTGGCTGTGCTCTGGTTGTGTTGCTGGTTGTGTTGCTGGTTGTGTTGCTGGTTGTGTTGCTGGTTGTGCTGCTGGCTGTGCTCTGGTTGTGTTGCTGGCTGTGTTGCTGGTTGTGTTGCTGTGGTTCTGTGTTGCTGGTTGTGTTGCTGGTTGTGATGCTGGTTGTGTTGCTGGTTGTGTTGCTGGTTGTGTTGCTGTGGCTGTATGCTGCTGGTTATGTTGCTGGTTGTGTTGCTGGCTGTGTTGCTGGTTGTGTTGCTGGTTGTGTTGCTGGTGGTGTTGCTGGCTGTGTTGCTGGCTGTGTTGCTGGTTATGTTGCTGGCTGTGCTCTGGTTGTGTTGCTGGTTGTGTTGCTGGTTGTGCTGTGGTTGTGTTGCTGGTTGTGTTGCTGGTTGTGCTCTGATTGTGTTGCTGGTTGTGTTGCTGGCTGTGCTCTGGTTGTGTTGCTGGTTGTGTTGCTGGCTGTGTTGCTGGTTGTGTTGCTGGCTGTGTTGCTGGTTATGTTACTGGTTGTGTTGCTGGCTGTGCTCTGGTTGTGTTGCTGGTTGTGTTGCTGGTTGTGCTCTGGTTGTGTTGCTGGTAGTGTTACTGGTTGTGTTGCTGGCTGTGCTCTGGTTGTGTTGCTGGTTGTGTTGCTGGTTGTGCTCTGGTTGTGTTGCTGGTAGTGTTACTGGTTGTGTTGCTGGCTGTGCTCTGGTTGTGTTGCTGGTTGTGCTGCCGGCTGTGTTCTGGCTGTGTTGCTGGTTGTGTTGCTGGTTGTGTTGCTGGCTGTGTTGCTGGTTGTGTTGCTGTGGCTCTGTGCTGCTCGGTGTACTGACGCTGACATCAGGACACGCCCCGCAGCCTGACTCGTCCCCGGTGGGCGCTCAGAGGCAGCTGAGCGAGGAGACTGTGGTAGTTGGACTGGATTCAGGGATTAGGTGTTCCAGGGAGGGAGGAGGGTTTGTTGGCTCACTGCATCCCCCAGAGGACGCTGGGAATGGAGAGAGAGTGCCCCGAAAACACCACCCACCCCCATAGTCTCTCTCTCTCTCCCTCTCTTTCTGTCGCTCGCCCATGTTGGTATGCAGAGAGAGACGGCGGCCAACCAAAGACTGCATGACATACCAGCAGCATGAGAGCGTATGGAAGACCAAGTGTGCCCGAAAACTCACAGAGCTGAAGAGAATCCACGAGCTGCAGGCCGAGGCCTTCAGGAGCACGTCACGGTCACACTGACGGTCATTTTCATATTCCATCCACATTTTAATGAGGTTAGACACTCCGACACTCACTGACTGATTAACTGATGGATCCATTTATTTTATTTCCAACATGTAAAACAAAACAAAAAGTGAAATTTTATGCTTTTCACAAAAAGTAAAGAATAACATTTATATATATATATATATATATATATATATATATATATATATATATATATATATATATGTGTGTGTGTGTGTGTGTGTGTGTGTGTGTATATATGTATATATATATACATAAACATATAGATGTATCCTGAGTACTCATGATATCTTATTTAAATAATAAATAGATATTTAATATTCAAATAATGATTTATATCCAATATAATATATTAACAAATTACGTAAGTGCCCTCATGTATTGTCCAGTATTTATTCCCTTAAAACTACAAACACATTAATTCATCAACTTAATATTTGTCTTATTTAATTACAATAAATTAAAAGGCTTATTTTATAATGTATGTAAAATTTAAATAATGATTTAAAAAGCATAAGAATGTCTTTTTAAATTTTATTATCACCGATGATTCTGCTGTTGTGGTGTAAATGAGCTGCTGCAATAATGAGATGAGCAGAGAAACAAAGAGCTGCAGAGAGACGAGGAGAAGAAGGAGGAGAAGAAGAAGAAGAAGAAGAAGGAGAAGAAGAAGGAGAAGAAGAAGAAGAAGAAGAAGAAGAAGGAGAAGAAGAAGGAGAAGAAGAAGAAGAAGAAGAAGAAGAAGGAGAAGGAGAGTCCTGTGTGATGGAGGACAGTCAGTCAGTGTGAGCAGACAGGAGGAGAAGAGCTCCACCTACAGGCCGACCTGAACACAACACACTCGTCTGCTGCTTCACTGCGGACAGAATTCAACTGGACACATTTTATAAACTTTAAACTCTTAAACTTACAGATCATGTAATCATATCTGCTTATGTTTCAGAACATTAACTCAGTAAAATAATCCTGAAACTGCAGCAGAAACCGTCTTCAGGCTGAATCACTGAAGATTTTCAGGAAACATGAAGTCTTCATGAAACAAACACACACGTGATCTCTGACGAGCTCAGAGGTTTTATTGTCCTTCAAGTTACAGTCATAGAGTTTAAAAACTTCTGCTTAAAGTACAGTGAAGGTTTTTCATTCATGTTTCCACTGAAGTAGAACTTATATAGTTTAGTTCTCCAGTGTTGGACAGATCTCACAGTCGTTCCTGAAGTCTAACCTCTTCATTCACTGTGTGTAATCTATATAAGTGCAGCGATCAGCTGATTGGTTGTGTTGGTATCTACAGATGTGATTCATGGATCAGCTGTGAGACTCTGAGTGTTCCTGTCGCCCAGTGCAGTGAGTTACATATCAGACGGGGATTTTTCTTCTGTAAACTCTCTTTAAACGTGACCTCACAGGAAGCTCCGCCCTTCTCCTGTTGGTCTCCATGACGACTCGCTAAGTGTTGCCATGTCAACATCATGTGACCCCAAACAAACAGAGGAAGACTTCTGAGTGACGACCGGAGGACGATCCGTTTGACCCTGACGAGGACAAAGACTACAAAAACAGAGAACATGAGGACGATCTGACGACCCGCTTCGTCTCAACCAGAACCAGAACCAGACTTCTCGTTGTTTGTCGGCCATCTTTGATCACAACACATGAACCAGATGAGTCGAGTGTGTCTGAACACTGGAAACATGTGAGACGGTCATTAATTATCACTTATCATGTTCCTGTTGAACTGTTCAGCTAATTACCTCCACACACACACACACACACACACACACACACACACACACACACACACACACACACACAGTTCAGATGGCGGTCCCTCGGGTCTGATGAGGACTAAAGGTCCGCCCCGAGGAACACGGAGCAGAACTGGACCTAATGGGCTCCCCTGGTTATTCCACACAGAGGAAGTCTGAGACACAGAAACACTTCAAACGTTAGAAACCATAAAAACACTCAACTTCACAGCTGTTCCAGCGGAACGTACCAGAGTCCACATTCTGACTTCATATCAGAGATAACGAGATGAAGATGATAAAACACAAAGTCAACACTGTGAGATCATAATTCAACATGCTGGTGTCTTTAATCTACAGTAACTGTGTCAAAACCACCAGAAACACAGTGAAGCTTAGATCAGATTATTATTTATAACGTACAGAACATTTGTCATATATGTTATTATGTTAGACTATAGAGATCCAGAGACGTCACGATCGTGAGGATTATTGTAAATCAGAACTATGAGATGTAAATCAAACTGCCGCTCTCTTCTGATGTTTCATTGTTGTTTTTATGAGCCGAGATTATTTTACTAAAATGATTACATTTCCCAAACATTTGAGTCATTGTTTTATTACTTCATAATTTAAAAATAATTACACAATATCAACTCGCTGTTTTATTTTTATAGATGCTGTTTTCATTATAATGATCTGTATTTGTTCATCAGGCTTTAAAGAACAGTTTGTATTAAAGATCAGAACACAAAACACTCGAATCAGGCAGAAAACACTCAGATTTAAATCTGGAGTCCAGAAAGAAATCAACAAACCCAACAGAGAGAAATTGGACGAAACGAGCTTCAAACCAAGAAAGAGTGGAGAATCCTGACAGGAACACAAGGAACGTAAGGAACACAGGGGAACAAGAGGAACACATGGAACAAGAGGAACACAGGGAACAAGAGGAACACAGGGAACGTAAGGAACACAGGGAACAAGAGGAACATAAGGAACAAGAGGAACATAAGGAACACACAGGAACAAGAGGAACATAAGGAACAAGAAGAACACAGGGAACGTAAGGAACACAGGGAACAAGAGGAACACAGGGAACGTAAGGAACACAGGGAACAAGAGGAACACAGGGAACAAGAGGAACACAGGGCACGTAAGGAACACAGGGAACAAGAGGAACACAGGGAACAAGAGGAACACAGGGCACGTAGACACAGGGAACAAGAGGAACACAGGGCACGTAAGGAACACAGGGAACAAGAGGAACACAGGGAACGTAAGGAACACATGGAACAAGAGGAACACAGGGAACAAGAGGAAAACAGAGAACAAGAGGAACACAGGGAACAAGAGGAACACAGGGCACGTAAGGAACACAGGGAACATAAGGAACATGGAACAAGAGGAACACAAGGAACAAGAGGAACACAGGGAACAAGAGGAACATAAGGAACATGAGGAACACAGGGGAACAAGAGGAACACAGGGAACGTAAGGAACACAGGGAACAAGAGGAACACAGGGAACAAGAGGAACACAGAGAACAAGAGGAACACAGGGAACAAGAGGAACACAGAGAACAAGAGGAACACAGGGAACAAGAGGAACACAGGGAACAAGAGGAACACAGGGAACAAGAGGAACACAGGGAACGTAAGGAACACAGGGAACAAGAGGAACACATGGAACAAGAGGAACACAGGGCACGTAAGGAACATGGAACAAGAGGAACACAAGGAACAAGAGGAACACAAGGGACAAGAGGAACATAAGGAACATGAGGAACACAGAGAACAAGAGGAACACAGGGAACGTAGGGAACACAGGGAACAAGAGGAACACAGGGAACATGGATGGAAATGATTGAGGGAACAACACGGTAACAAACCAAAAACAACAAACCATGACACTAACGGCTCTCCACAGTCTGGTTGGTTCTGACACTGAGCCGTCTTTAGCGTCTGCAGAAGTCCTCGAACGGTTCCACACATACGACATCTAACAAACTCACTTCTGCAGTCGTGCGTGAGAACACGTGTTTAACGTGAGATTGCCGTTTGTTTTGTCTTGGTTCAGAACATCGATGACTTTTGTTGTCAGGCAGAACACAAACCCAACAACTCAACCACAGCCTCGGCCCGTCTGTCCAGACTCTGTCAGCTGTCTGATGGTCAGAGACGGGTCAGAGACGGGTCAGAGACGGGTCAGGGAAGGTGCTCTCTGTGTTTGTCTGACATCACAGGAGGACACAACACGAGGTTTAACTCTCCTGTGTCTGATCCTCTCCAGGAGTCTTTGTGTTTCATCATGTTTCATGTGTGTGTTTTCACTCCAGCGGTTGTTGATGGAGCTTTGTGGCGAGCTGTGCGTGTTCTCAGTCTGAGCTGCACCTGCGTGTTGAAGGGATTTAACGTTATCTTCTGTCCTGCACTCTCAAATCCGTGTTGATGCTCCCATGATGCCATTAACCTGGGGGAGGAAGGCGCCCGGCGATCACGAAGAATCAGAGTAAATCTGTGTTAATCTGATAAAAGGGTGAGATTAGGTGGAATAAAAATATTTAGAGCTGATAACTGTTCAGATGGTCAGTATGGATGAGGACATTGTTGGTGCTGAGAGGCAGCAGACGAAGTGTGTGTGTGTGTGTGGGGGGGGTCAGCCAATCAGAGCGCAGTGGGCGGGGTTAAGAATGCTAGTGTCGAGGCTTGTTAACTAAATCCATGAAAACTGGCAGCTCAGAAAAGTACAGAAATACATCTTCAGATCTGGTGACAACAATCCTTAACAGAATGTTACATTTTTCTGGAAGTCTCGTCGTCCACAGAACAGTTCTGGAGCATCACAGTCAAACAGAGTTGCAGCGTTCTGCTGAACAACTGAAGCAGCTGCAGACTTGATTTAAAACATCCGATGTCTCCATACAGCTGTAATCACAGACTGCAGGCTTCAGCCACGACAAAGTAACTTCTTACAAGGAAAAACATGTACTAATTGTTCAGTAGTTAATCTGAATTAACAAGAAGGTCCAAATAATGCAGAATGAGTCAGAGACAGAGTTTCACAGAGTTTATAAAGTGTCTCCAACTCAACAACTCACTAAACTGACACATTTGTTAAGGGAGTCTGGGGACTTTCTCCACGGGGACAAAGAAGGAGCCTATATTGTTCCTGTTTAGTGTCTTTGTAACATGTGACATGTTTAGATCAATAACATGTTTCTTCTTTCATAAATGGAGTGTAAATGGTGAAATCAGTGTGAACAGTGTGTTCAAACAGCTGATCAATGTTGGCAGGTAAGACTTTAGCACTTTAGACACAGAAGCAGACAGGCTGGTACAGACATGCTGCCACAAACTGACACTTTTTACAAGGAGACAAACAACTGCAGCTGAAAGATTTAATGCTGAATTTACAACAAGGACACAATGAGTTACAATCTGTCAGAGACACAGTTTCACTACGTTAGAAAGTTTGTTTTAACTCAACAACTCTTAGAATCACCACATTTGTTAATGGAGTCTGGTGATGATGTGGGTTCTTGGTGTTCTGTCACTATAACAACCATCAGGTTGGATGACGTAATTATCGAGGACGCATCACACACGTCCCGACTACACACTCATTCTTTTATTTCACGCAATCACTGGCTGAAAACTCGACTGTTATAATTAACAGTGGAGAACCGGTCATGTGTTTTTATTTTCAATCGTCAAGTCTTTCAGTTCCAGAGTCCATTAGTTGTTGTGCTTGTTGTGAATGTGCAGCAGCGTCTGTGTATAATTCATGTTTCCACTCTGAGGGTGGCCGTCAGCTCAGTAACCACCACATCAAGCCCTGCTGCGAGCCTGCTGCTGCTCACCTCCCCACACGTGCGACCGGGCTGCTTTTTAAACAGCTTCCAGGTTTGTGGAGTTAATTAAAGTGACGCGTCACACGTGGAGCTTTACTTCACTCGGCCATCCTCGCTGTAATTGCTACCTGGCTCTGAGACGACTCTTTCATCTGAAGACGTCTTCCTCTGCCAGAGCTTTAACAGTGGAAGTGTCTTTATTGGAGCTTCACCGCTTCCTACCACATCATCTGGAGTCGCCACGGTCCACAAACAGGAGGCTGTAACGAGGTAAAGGTAGAGAGCAGAGAAAAACTTTATTAAAAACAAAGTTCATTAACAGAGAAACGTTTCCTCTCAGTTAAACATTCTGATGTTATTTTCTTAAACTGGTATTGGACACATGTTGTGCTGGAACTTCCCTACTGGCTGCAGAAAAACAACCCTGAGATTACAAACCTCTCTTCAATGTCCCTGTTCTTCCAGAGGACGTTCTTGATCGGTTGCATTTTGCTTGAAGTTGCATTGAATGCACGTGAGACAATAGTGGTTTTAGTCCTGCAAACCTCTTTGAAAAAAAGCCAAGGAAGGCACCGCTGTGATTTGAACCCAGGATCTCCTGTTTACAAGACAGGCACTTTGACCAACTAAGCCACGGCGCCATTTTTCTTGAGCTTTTTGTGCAGTTTGATCAGAGTAATTTTTCCAGATCTCGACTCAGCAGCCAGAACCTTAAGCTGTAGACTGACATCCAGTGGGAGAAAAGCCTTTCAGGGCTCTGGAGAGCAAAAGCTCAAATTCCCTGTGAAGTCAGGGACACCGTGGCTCTGGGTCTTTGGACTAGAGCCCTGCTTGACAACTAATATAAGTTCAGATAGTTGTCTGGCAATGGGATCCAACAAGAACAGAGACTCCTCGTCCCTGGGTGGGCTCGAACCACCATCCTCTCGGTTAACAGCCGAGCGCGCTGGCCGATTGCGCCACAGAGACATGCCAACACCTGGCACTCGAAAAAACTTGCGTCGTCTTCTTCTAAAATAAGTCCAGCTATGCTCAGACAAGATCTGCTTTTGATGTAATCAAAGAATCTCCTCTAGTTGAACGATCCCACAGTCTAGTAGATTGCCAACAAACTACCTGTCAAAACTCATCACCATTCATTGATCTTTCCAAGAACAGGAGACAACATAAGGAGGTACTGCTGGGATTTGAACCCAGGATCTCCTGTTTACTAGACAGGCACTTTGACCAACTAAGCCACGGCACCGTTACTCTTGAGCTTTTGCGCAGTTTGATCAGAGCAGTTTTTCCAGATCTCGACTCAGCAGGCGGAGCCTTAAGCTGTAGACTGACATGCAGTGGAGGAAAAGCCTTTCAGGACTCTGAAGAACAAGGACATGAATTCCCTATGAAGTGAAGGGACATCAGGGAGCCCTGCTTGACATTGAGATGGTCAACTCAGTTCAGATAGTTGCCTGGCAATGGGATCCAACAAGAATAAAGACTCCTCGTCCCTGGGTGGGCTCGAACCACCATCCTCTCAGTTAACAGCCGAGCGCGCTGGCCGATTGCGCCACAGAGACACGTTTTGGTCGATGCACTTGAAAGATCGTGGGTCGTCTTCTTTCCAAATAAGTCTGGCTATGCGGAGATGTCGTCAAAGAATCCCCTCTAGTTGGAATGATCCCGCAGTGCTAACAAACTTCCTGTCAAAGCAAAATGCCTTTCAGAGTTTTTTCCAATAAAGGAGACAACACAGCAGTTTGCTTTCTTATCAAGCATGCGTCTGTTTTTAACAGGCTAGTCTGTCCACATCCAGGCACCAGATGAAGACTGAAGGTCGGGTCAGAACTCACCTCTGCCCTCCAGCTGAAAACACTCACGGTGGAACTTGTCATCATGTCGTGTGACTGTCTCAGAGCATCAGCTTGTTATTTTTCACTGGACTGGGTTGAAATGTGTCCAGAACATCCAGAAACCCTGAGGATCACTGACAACATGCTGGCAGGTCAAACAAGCTGCAGCCACAACAGGCCGTGCTACAGGCTAGCTATCAGCCTGCTAACGTTAGCTCGGCCCGTCTTTTCTACCGTAGACGCAGCAGTAAATGACATTTCCACGTTACAACAATAATACAAAGCTGATTAAACGGTGTGAACTCCAGTGTGATCGGTTCAGGAAGCTGATCGAACGTGTTGTGATTCATCAGGTCAACTGACGAAGTTACACAACTGAACGACTGAGATGTTTCTAAAAGTGCGACATGCACAAAGACTGAAGTGAAACTTGCTCACGAGTTGATGAGTTGCCGTCAGAGGAGCTCAGACAGAATCAGTGAGCTGTTTGACATTTACAGGCTTCAGCTGCAGGACGGAGCGTGTTTGTGTGGGACAGATAAACGCTGAGCGGCGACGACTCTGGAGACACGACGACTCGTCTGATCCTCATTGTTGCCTTCAGCATCACGCTGAGTTTCCTCCAGCAGCTCCGCTCGGACACATGAAGGATAATCTTCACATGGCAGCGAGTTAAAGCCTCGTCTCCGGTGGACGGTCGTCCTGCCGGCCTGCTGATAAAACACAGACGTCAGCCTCAGCTTTGACTTTCTGTCTTTCACTGTCAGCTGAGAGTCAAACTCAAATACTTCACTCAGATTTCAGATTCCACCGATATTTAAACTGACTTCTGCCTCAGAATCAGAGACACAGACTCCGAAAGTCCTCTGAGTCGCTGTGCTCCTCACCTGCACTGCACCTCCTCCACGAGTCCAGCTGACTCCTCCACCTGCAGCTCGTCCCCTCGTCAGGCCAGCTAGTATTTCAGACCAGTCTTCAGTTCAGTCTTTGAGTCCTCGGCTCGGCTGCACTTCCTCTCCACCAAACGCATCTTCTGCTCAGGCTTCAGGTCTGAAGCTTTTTTATTAAAGTTACATTTGAAGGTTTTATTTTGAAAGTGTCTCCAGTTTCTGACTTCATCCAGAAACTTGGTTGTTGGTTTTGCGCTGTGAGCTGTGAGCGACGTTGTTTTACAGCCCGGTGTGTATTTGACCTGATCGACTGAAGGTGTGTGAGCGGTGAGGTTCTGCCCTGTAGGACCGTTTGGACTGGTTCTTATTCTGTGGATGTTATGTAACAGCGCTCAGTACAGTAGCTGACAGGCCGCGATGGACGAGCGGTGACAGTTCTCATCCTGCTGTTTTACTTACTTTACTTTATTGTTTTGAAGTATTTAAAAGAAGATTTCCGGTCGAGTTCAGGTCAGAAAACATCTCAGTCTGGATTTAATTTAATAACTCAGTTTTCACGTTTGGTTCCACACAGAACCGGAGCAGCGACATCACCTCCAGTAACAGTCATCTCTGTTTAACTTTACGCAGGACAGGAAGTTAATATTTCAGTGTTTTGTACTTATTGAATCTTTGATTCCTTCACAATAAGACATAAATAACACATAACGTCCCGCTGCATCCTTCACTCAGACACAATAATATAGATCTTAAACTTTTCTTTTATTTCTGAAAATATCAAATAAACATCTTCTCAACTCTTGTCATGTTTTTCTCGCTCTTCTTCCTCCAAATGTTTTCTTGTCTTCTTCTTTGTCTTTTTCTACACTGAACAGAGTTTCTGCAGACGGACGTCCCACTGAAGTATTTTTATTTTAGACTTCAGACGTTTTTAAATCTCGAGACAGACGTCAGCTCATGTCTGTGTGACGGTGACTGACAGCTCGTCCCACGCTGGACTGAGCTAAACTGGTCCTCACTCTTCTGGAAACATTATATTTGAATGTTATTATGGATTAATAGAATCATAAATTCTGATGATTTGTGGCCTCTGTCGTCAGTTCATAATAAATAAACCCGTACTAAAAACATTCAGCCTCTTACAAGAGCTACAAAGCTAACAGTGACTTCTAACTTCAACCCAAACCGTGAAGTTCACTCAGTCTGAACAAAACACGGCCGTACGATGAAGGTCCGACTCGTCAGTCACAGTCATGTTGTGTTTGGACTCGCTGGTGACGATCCAGTCGTTTAGGTTTGAGGACATTGATTAATACATGAGCCTCTAACAGCAGCTACATCGCTAACGATGTTAGCCTCCATGTAACTGCTTAAACGTGATTGGTCGATACCACAATACAATACATCATAAAGTAGAATTTTGCCGCTCACCTGCAGATTCTGTTAACCAAACCATAATAAAGCCTGATGACTGCTGGACCTGGAGTCAGTTATTAATCACAGAGCACGGTGCTGTAACCCGGAACATCGTCTGACGAGGCTCATCGACCAATCAGAGGTCAGTATTCCACTGGAGTGCAGACAGCAGAGTGTTTCAGCCGGCAGTAAACAGAGCCGAGTGTCAGGAGCTGCATTACAGCCGGGGGCCCTTTCATCCGTCTGAAGGTGTAATGAGCAGCTGTCAGCGTCCTGCAGGCGCCCCGCTGGGCTAAATCACCCACATCACACTCGCCCACTCTGGCAACCTGTAATCCAGCGTCCATCAGGCCGGACGATGTTTGTTGTCCATCAGCTCCGACGCTGTTTGTATTCATGTGGAGCGGCAACAGCAGACGGGCTTCCATTAACTGGCTGACACGGAGCGGACCGGCACAGATCCAGAACAAAACACACAACTGTTTTTATACAAGAATCAGAAGAAGAGACTGATAATCTGGAGTCCGAACAGAGCGAGTGTGACGAGACACCTGTCGTTACAACAGGAAGCAGAAACCAGGTGTGTGTCCTGTCTGTCCAGCTGCTCACAGTCACAGCTCTGTCCATGTTCTGGTCGGGTCCAACACAGCTGGTTCTGTCTCCATATCTCATCACAAACATCCAGATGTTCCAGCTGTCGTTTCAACAGTGAGGACAAGTAACTAAGTACTTCACTGTAAGTATTTCACTTTATACTTCCACTTCTACAGGTTTGAATATTTCACTTTTTGCTTCACTACATTTATTTACTAACTTTAGTTACTTTACAGATTACATTCTGCATCATTTATTTACAGTTTACA
Source organism: Diplodus puntazzo (assembly GCA_963678695.2). Lineage (NCBI taxonomy): Eukaryota > Metazoa > Chordata > Actinopteri > Spariformes > Sparidae > Diplodus > Diplodus puntazzo. Next base: position 33,754,718 of record OZ023164.1, on the reverse strand, counting down.
TGTTATACACACATGTTAATCTCTGGCTCAGTTACTTTATTGACACTGTTGATCATTAAGTACATTTAACATCATAGACTTTTACTCCAGAACTCCTCATGTTGGACACTTTCACTTTCACAAAGTAATATTGTAACTCCATATCTTTACTTTTACTCATATTCTGGCAGCTCAGAGTCACATGACTCTCAGTGATGAAGACAACGAATAACGTTTAAAAAGAGCAGAACCAGGAGCAGCCGTGTTCTGGTCGTGTGGACCGTCTGAAGCAGAAGCAGCTCGACGTGAGTCTGAATCTCGATGGTTCAGGAACAAGTTGATCACATTTCAGTCCGTCGCTCAGAACAGCAGCGATCTGAACGCTGGTTCTGGTTCTACTCGACTCCAGTTTCTCATAAAAGCTGATAAAAGCTGAGGAACAATAGAGTGTTATTGTTGAAGCTGCAGCAGCAGAAACAGCAGCGCTGCCAACACAAACCGACGGCAGCTCCATCGCCCCGACAATACAATCAGAGAGGAACACCAGGAAGCGTCGGCCCGCAGGAACAAACAGACGGCAGACAGTCAGGCAGCAGCAGCCGGTCGTCATTCAACAGGCTGTTTGTTACAGAACCTGACGGACCAGAATACAGAAGCAGAAACACGTCGGCACATATGGAAGAACGCGGCTGACTCTAAGATCAGGTCAGTTACTTTTACTGAAAGGTTTGAATCTGTTCATCAAGCTGAAGACTGAAGCGAAATCAAGACGCCTCTGATTAATAATTACTAAAGCTGAAAAAATACTGATGTTAAACTATTAAAATATCATAATGTTTATATCTACAGATCGTTGTTTTTATCATCATGATTTCATTACAGGATTCAAACGACGACTGTGATATATTCTTCTCTTTGTTTCCCATCATGCACTTGTTCTTCAGGTGTGTCTGCTGCTTGATGAGGTCATTCTGGGATGAATCCAGATGTTTGTGTCTGACAGCGACACAGGAAGCCGTCCGGCCTCAGCCCTATCAAAATAAAACAACTGCTGTTTACAGACACAGTTTGTTTGAGAGACATCTGACATCAGACAGACACTCAGATCCAGGTCACTGATTGGTCCGTTCCTCAGCAGCTGACGTATCTGTGGACCAATGAAGCATCAGCTGGCTGCGTGCAGCTCGTCTGCTGCGGTTCAGTCGATGATCTCTGAGTCGCTCTCAGGTTGTTTCTGACCTGCAGCTCTGATGACACATGAACACAAACACGCCTTCATATGTTCAGACTGATTCAGTCACATCACACTTTGTGTCCGTCTCGTCTCGCAGGAGGTCAAAGTCTCTTCAGACGGGATTCATTCAGAGCCGGTCGTGTATCTGAGTTTTCTCCAGTCAGAAACGAGCAAACGTCTATGAAATGATGCTGCCTCAAAAAACTGAAAAGCGCCGCTGATAAGAGCGATTAATATTCAGTCGTGAGAGCACTTTTTAAATGAATCCCTCACGATTCAGTCGACGGTCAGATAACATTCCTTCACTCAGTGTTTCACTGATTCGTCAGGCACCAGAAACTTAATCAGCTTCCAGCAGGAGTTTGGTTCAGAGCTCCGTCTGAGCCGGGACGGCGTTCAACACCAGAACATTAGAGTCTGTAACTGTAATCTGTAACTGTAATCTGTGACTGTAGTCTGTATTCTGTAATCTGTAATCTGTAACTGTAATCTGTAACTGTAATCTGTAACTGTAATCTGTACTCTAGAGTCTGTTTGTGAGAGACGAGGAGGAGGAAAAATCTGCTGCAGCGGCTGTGAGCTCCTGTCTGACCTCAGGACAGCTACAGAGTACAGATTACTGATTCTAGTTACAGATTACAGATTCTAGTTACAGATTACAGATTATAGTTACAGATTACAGATTATTTATCTCCGTGGATCCACACTGATTGTGTTGTGAGACTGCAGATGAATCCATGCTGAGTTTCTTGTGGTTCTCGTCCTCTCCTCGCTGCGTCTTCTCTCGGTCCGGTTCAAACACCACAGAGTTAGAAAACATCCTAGTTTGGATTAAATCAGCTGTTCTGGTCACACAGCAACACCTGTAACTGTCTGCAGGTGTGACGGCTGTGAGATCATGATGTTTCTGTTTGTGTTCAGCCTGTATATTATGACAAAGGACACAAAATGATGAAGACGATATGACGGAGATGATTCAGGATAAAGACCTCGATCCACCTGTCTGACTGCCAGCGAGGACCTGAAGCTGGTCTGTCGCTCAGCTGACCTCAGATCCTCCAGACTCCTGTCATCAGCACAGTCGCTCCACCTCACCGAGCTCAGAGCTGATCCGCCCTGATGGAGGACGTCAGCTGACCTGAACACCCTCACTGTGTTCTGCTTCACCTGACGTCCTCCTTTGCTGTGGTCATAATAACGACGGCCACCAGAGGTCACCGCCTGACAGCAGACTGCAGTTTCTTTCACAGTCGAGCACCAGATGAGGGAGTTGTTGAGTTGTTGGATGTGATAAGACTCCAGCTTCAGCGCTGAGCTCTTCTCTTTAATCAGGAGCAGCAACAGAACCAGAGGAGCAGCGTGGAGAAGTTTCCTCACACACCTTCACACAGAAACACACAGCGCCGCCTCGTCCGATCAGTCATCAGAAACATCTCGGGTTCTTTGCTCCAGAGCCTCCGCCTGGTCTGAATGAATATTCAGGATCAGGTACGGATCCAGGACGTCTCGCTGCACATTTGTAAATAATTAGAGCGCAGCAGAGTTGAAAGCTTCCTCCTCACATGTTCTGTTGCTGCTCTCGGGCCCGCAGAGACCCGCTCACCTCTGAAGTTAACGATCTGCGAGGAGGAGTGTGATAATGCTCCTTTCATGGGAGCAAATGTAAGAAAATCCAGCTTCTCTTCTTCTAATCATGGCGTCCCGCGGGAGCGAGCGGTTTCATACAGCATCTGGTCCGCTTTGATTTCCCCGAGCAGAGCCGCAGGACCTGCTCGCCTTTATGTAAGAATACATTATGTAATTACACTGAAATCAAAAGAAATAAACTCACATTAATGTGGATTCACTGAGTTTACTGACAGAACAAGTCACAGACTCACATCAGCCTGGAGTCCAGATCAGTACTGACCGCGTCCTGAGCCCGTCCTCACCCACACAGAGTCCAGATCGGTACTGACCGCGTCCGGAGCCCGTCCTCACCCACACAGAGTCCAGATCGGCACTGACCGCGTCCTGAGCCCGTCCTCACCCACACAGAGTCCAGAACGGACCAGCTGTACGGGTTATCAGAGACGGACAGAACAGGTCAGAGACAGTCAGGACGGAACCATCACGTTTATCTCCGTCTGTGTAAACCTGAGTTTGGATCAGAACCTCCGAGTTTCTCTGAACCGTTGTGGTGTGACGGTTTGGATCAGAGCGTCCAGCTGCAGGTCACATGATGATGTCAGCTGTGAGTCATGAGGCGCGACTCCACCCTGACTCCGCCCACAGCCTGAGCTCACCGTCTGTAAACCGATCAGAGTTATTGATCCTGACAGCTGAGAGGAGGCGGACCAGCTGATCAGGGTCACACTTAATCACTTTCAATCAATCAAACTTTATTTATCCACAGGAGACGACAAAACAACGAGACGCAGATCAGCTGATAATCAATATGTGGGACCAATCAGTGTAAAGGTTTATTACGATATAATACAAAAAACATCAATTTTTCCTTTTTTCTGCTACTTTATACTTAACCGACATTTACTCAGATTACTCAGATTACTCAGATTACTCAGATTACTTAGTTACTCTCAGATCATCTCGGTGCTGACAGGCCGAGAAACAAGCCGATAAAACTGTAGAATAATTTGGATAACTTGATAGAAAATTACAGTCATTAAAATGTGAAATAGAGCGATATTAAAACTCATCAACGTTACAATAACAGCTGATGATTAGATAGATAAATTAATAGATAAATAAATTAGATAAATTAAAATGATTAAGCTGATTTTCTTTGTTGTCAGTATTTATGTATTTAATTACACTTATGATTGTTCTGCTGCTGTATT